>JAGXCT010035022.1:45683-82398 GCA_022495035.1 Philopotamus ludificatus
GGTTAATATTAATTTTTAAAATATATAAAATATTGTTATTAATAAAGGCTTCAAGATTATTAGGCTGGAGTAATAATTAAAAAATACGTATATATTTTTAATTAATAAATATTTAACGTAGCACGTTTTAACGTTATTTAATGCATGATGAAATTTAGATAACAGTGGCAATCTATTGTGATTTATCCAGCATTGTTTCTATTCAGAATTGTTCAAAGAAATTTATTTAACATTAAAATTTATATTTTTAAAGATATGCTCTATTGTCTTTTGTGCACGAGATATTTTCCAAAGAAAATCATGGAAGAAAAGATATAAAAATATATAATCGTCTAGGATTCAGCCATTCTTACAATGACCGAGACTTGGCTCAATGGCTCAATGTTTAATAGCGAATTATCGCTATAACGTTTATCTCAGGGATAGGGCTAGCCATGAACGCGTTGTATTCATGTTTACATCTTGAGCCTGAGGCCAAGGATCTGTGGATTCGAGTATGTAAAAACAATTTTATAATATTTATCTGCGTAATATATATTTTTCCAATCAGCCAGGTGGTTGGTTTAACCGTTTAGACGCTACGGCGTGCAGGCACGCGAAATAGTCTAACCACCAGCGCCACGGCAAACGCTACTACGAATTTATTTATGAATAAATATAATATTTTTAAATGAAAATTAATGCAAAGACATCTTTTGAAGGCAATGTGATTGTTAGAAAATCGACATGTTTAGCCGTTTCATTTTATTTAAAATTTACGGCGTACGGTAAAAATCCATATAATTGGCTTGGTGATTAAAGGGTTAAATATATTTTGCAATAATTTAATTAAAAATAATTCTTTGAATAATAAAACAAAATTGTGGTGACTTTAACCCTTTCAGTTTACTAAACCACTTGGCTCATTACGTAGACATTTTCAAATAATTCTCTAAATAAATCTGAGTCTTTTATTAGAATGATTTTTTTATTATGTATAATTTTAAATGTAATATCCTTAAAAACTGACTGAGTTTGAATTTAATTCTTTATCCCAGAAGCGATTTTCCATTGACACAAAGAGATGGCAATCCGAAGGAGCAATGACTTGCGAATAAATAGGGTGTGTTAAAACCTCTTAATTCAGCTCCTACATTTTATCACAACTCATTCTTGCCCTAGTTCAGAAAATCGATTTAACACATTTACACGACTCAATCACCGTACTTTAGTATGATACTTAGCCTAATCATTTCAAGACAACTTTTAACTTTACCATTGATATTAATAATATAATGGATATTACTAAATCTTTGCCCAAAAACATTCCATTATTTATTTATTTTTTATTTAATACCTTACTTCTCAAGATATTGATGGGGGTAGCTCATGGATCCAATCTTATAACTAATGCAATGAAAAATATAATTTCATCTGTTCTTTAAAAATGTTATTCCTTCCAGCTATGGGGTTACTTTTTTATTTACGTTGCGGATATAAATTAGTAACTAAGATTATGACCCCGTCGAGTGCAATTGAAAAAACTGTCAAGTCAAGAACTCTTTTATTTGAGTTATATCTTCACATCAACTTCGATGCCTTCAATTATTCTAATCACAATCAATCCAAATAAATCTACAGCCTAAAATCATTTACTTTTTCAGGACATATTTCTTCAGCAATAGCAAAATGAATTTATTTTACAAATTCTCATCAATAAAATAAACAGTTCATAATGGGCAAAAAAAATTGTAATTAATTTCTTCTTGAATCTATCTTTTGCTCCAGAATCATTTTTCAGCCTAAAAATTTGTACGAATTGAGTTCAGGAAAATAGTGGCTAAATTAATTTTCTAATGTTGCTAAATTCCATTTCTTAAAAAATGTAAAAGATCTTTATCTTTGCCTTCAGCATTTAGAAGTTACGAAAATAACCTATTTAGAAGATTATTTAATCTTAGATTTCTTTTCTACTTTCGATCTTGCTCATAAAAGCTGCCTTCGTGTTACTTCTTAATATTCGTTTTATTTAACTGCCCAAAATGTCCATATTTGTATTACTGTTGTTTTAAATAATAATCACGTCCTTTTAAGACCATTTTTTTTTTTATTTTTTGTCAAATGAAAACAATTAAAATTTAATCTATCTGTCTTAAACTAAAGGCATTTGTTTACGCAGTGCTCGTAATAATTACAATCGCTGAAATATGGTAGAATTTTCCTGATGATATTTATAATAGAATTTTATTATACCTTGATGATAAAATTCTATAGCAGGGGTGAGCAACCTTTTTTTTACAACGAGCTAGTTACAAATTGGCTTATGGCTCCATATTCGAAGAGCCAAGGTAAACTGGAGGACATTATCTCTTTATTAACTAAATAAACCTAGTATAAAAAATATAGAAATAAAACACTCATTAACCCTTTAATCGACAAGCCAATTATATGAATTTTTACCGTCGGCCATATAAAGTTCAAATAAAATGAAACGGCTAAACATATCGACATTTTAACAATCACATTGCCTTCAAAAGATGTCTCTGCATTCATTTTCATTTAAAAATATGATATTTATTCATAGATGACTTCGTAGCAGCGTTTTCCGTGGCTCTGTTGGTTAGCTGGTTACGCGTGCCTGCACGCCCTGGCGTCTAAACGGTTAATAGAAATACTATACTAATATAAAACAGCCAAAAATATATGTGGAAAAAGAGTATCTAACCGATCTAACCACGTAGACCAAAGGGGGTCTATTTTTCATTATAAATTATAAAATTAAAGCATTTAAGTCAAGATAAAAAGTATTGATAAAAAATTATTATATTTTTGTGTTTCAGCGAAACCGTATTGTTGAATATCATGTTATAGAAGGGGTTTCCTGTAAATTAAAATATTCGCGGAGATTTTTTTAACAGCATCTTGAATTCTATGCTCTACTATTTGCAAAGATCTGATATTTTCGTTTGTTAACTTTTGGCTAATTGGAATAAATACTGTGCAGTTTGAACTTTATTTAAATGAAGGGTTTTAAAGCTTCTTTTACGTTCTTTTCAAACATTAATGTTTATATATATTAATTTTTAATAATAAAATATTTTACTAATACTGCTCTTTTAACCGATCCGTCACAGGGGCTTGAAACCAGCCGCGTCGTCCGAAGGGGTCTATTTATAAGGGAAAATCGACGCCAAGCATTACAAATCAAGATATTGATGAATTCTTCATAAATATATTATAAGAATAAAAATAGTTATTCATGATACGTTTCATAATTTAGTCGGTATTTTAGATTTTTAAACTAATCAATATGACGCGTAAATGACACGCGCATCCGACGATGTCCTACCGCACACTGAGGACACGCCATCGGTACACCGACCGCTAAATTCTCGTGGCACGTGACACTATTATACGTTTTACTCGCATTTGGCACTTCGTTGCAGATTCCACGATTGCGAAAAATCATTTTTTTCGCAACCATGGAATCGAGGAATAAAGTAAATAATTATTTACTTATTTAAACAAATAAAAAAATATTTTGTAAAATGTAGGATTCATATAAAAATAATTATTCGAGAAAAATCAAAAACTAGAAGTCTCATCAGTACGGCTAAGTTATTGACAACTTTGGCATTGCTTCTTTGCCATTAATTTGCATATGTTGCAGATATGAACGCCACAGCAACTCGCAGGCAGCTTTCTAACCCTACATTATTTAATCTCGATCAATGATCGCTCTCAATCAAAATGTAAAACTTTGAAGGGCCTCACGAGAAAGCGTGGCGGGCCGCAGGTTGCCTACCCCTGTTCTATAGGATGTTTTGATGATTTTACAAAAATATGTGTATATAACAAGAAAAATCATTTATATTTTAATCAGCATTTTTTTCATCAATATTATAAAATGAAATGATAAGATCTGAAAAACGTACATTCTAATCGAGCAAATTGAAAAATTGAATTAGATAATTGCATTTTGAATTCGATTTAAGGGAGAGCAAAAATTTCAAGGAACAAAATGTACATTTTTTTCCTTTGTACATATTTAGTCCCAGTGAATACACTCGAGCTCGTTTCAAAAATCACTCCACTGCACAGTACATCTTTCCGTTCCCCCTTTTCCCAAATTACGTTGCCTTCATTTTCCACGCGATAAAATACATTTCAATACAGCGGGATTCCAGAACCTTGGCGAAACAAATGTCTTCCAGTTTATAATGAAATTCGCAGCGACGGATACGTCAGACGGGCTTCAGCGACCTGTCTGAAATATTTCCCACGTCTCGGCGCCATTTTTTTTTTTTTTTTAAATATAATCCCATGCATATTCATCAGGGGTGGTCCGTTTCAGAGCGTAACTTCATTAACATTTTCAGCAGACTCCACATCCTGGACATGTTTCATTTCTCTCTAATTAGAGCTCGGTTAGTACGTCCTTGTTGCGTTATTTAAAAAAACTGTCGGCTCGCCTTTTCCGCAACCACCTACTGTGTTTGAAAAGCCAACCGGACATTTTCCCTTTGGCCGGTTAGTCTGGGCCCGAGGCGCCAGGGCATAAGGGCGCTGGTCCCTTGGCCAACCGGGTCGGCATGTTACCTTTGAGCTTGCGGTCACTCTTTAGTGCTGGGGACTGTTACAAATTCGACCGTATACGTTTTAATTTAGTTGCAATTCATTATTTTTCAACGGCTTTTACGCCGAGTCGTTTAAAATTACTCTGCCGGCGATAAACTGATGTTTACATTAAATAAATATCAGCACTGCAAGAGGGGAGGATATTCAAAAACAAACTTAAATATATAAATTAATTTTTAAATAATTACAGGTATTTTATTTTTAAATTAACTAAACATAACATCAATAGACACATATCTATTAACATATTATTCTAGCCGTGTCTATGTGGGCAGTGTTACTCCGCGATTTGAAGCAAGAGCGCTGCCTTAATTATCAGCGTCGTGTATTGGATGGATACGGGTCGGTAGCGGAGTGCAGGGGGGTCTAGACGCTCATCGCCGTCTCGCGCTGCAATCATACTGGCTCACAGCTTCTTTGATCCACGTTCCGCTTGTCACTTTGTCACTTTTTATATTTTAAATAAAACAAAAGCGACTTATTATTATTATCAGCTGTTATTTAATCTGACATATTTTTTAAAAATATTCTAAATAATTTTTTATTTGATAATAATGTTTATTTTAAAAAAAGGTTTAATTCCTCAGCCGAGTTTAAATGTAAAATGTTTAACTCAACCTTTTTTATCCGTGCTACCGTCCTTTAAATTAAATTAAATTATTTCAGTTAATGCTTTCATCTGTAATTATGAAGTAACTTCGATTTTCATATCGACAAAGTTAATTGCCGAATTTTCCCGATTTCCCTTTTTCGCCGAGTTACAGTGAAACCGTATTATATTAATATGAACGCTGTGATATAAAATAAAGTATTAATTAAATAAATATTTAGATTCACAATGTTTCAAGAAGGTTTGATATTATTTTTAATTTTGTGCTACTTTAAATAAAATATATAAGTCATTTAGTCAAGCCTAAGTCATAATGTGCCATAAATTTTTGAAGGATTTTAAATCAGGACTTAAACTTAGCCATGTCAGTGTTGAAATAACATTTTTTTTAGTAAAGCTTTAACCTGTGAAAATAAGAAAGATTTTTTCCCTAAACTACAGTAAATGGTTGAATAAAATAAATAAAAAATAATTTTACTCTTTCAGCCAGATATAATGATGCAGAATCGTCCTGAAAGATGCAATCGAATGCAATATGGTTCTCATTAATGATTCACCGTTGGCCTGTTCGTCAAGCTTTTCTCCTCCTTACATACTGAAAGTTAAATAATAATAAGTGAATAAATAATTTTCAAGTCCATGTCCGGCAAACTGTTGCAGCTGTGAGTCTTTTGGCGTCGATTTGTTTCAGGAAGTGTTTTTTTCGTCTGTGGTTTGGGCATAAAATCATCATCCCCTACCTCCGATGAACTCTGTTCTTTTATATATTGCAGTTTTGAATCGGTTGGTTTAGCTGAACCTTTTTAAAAGACGATGATCTTCTGGAGCGGTTTAAAAAATCATTCTCCTCCCTCTGATCACTAATTTTACTTAAAAACTAAGAAATGATTAATTGTTTTATCTAAATATAGTTTAATAACAGCTCCGGCATTTTCCGAGCCTTGACAATTATTTTTTGAGAGATAAAAGTTGCCAGTTTCCACCCTAATGTCGATCAGAGTTACTCAAAACATTCCAAAAGGTCTCTGTTAACTAAACGATCATAATTCGATTAATCTTTAACTTCAACTGTGACAATTGCAAGTCATTGATTTGATCTAAAATACCCTATATATTTGGAATCGAATGGATTATTTCTTTGTTCATCATAAGACTCTATATATCTTCATCAGAATCATTCATTCCTCGATTTTAAAATGTTATTTTTTTATTTTTTACTATATCCGAATTTTATCTAAAATCTAAAAAAATAATCGTTTTTTTGCCTGAGTACATTTGTGTCATACAATGACCGTCACTGTAAATTAATTTAAATTATTTCAGGTAGCATTTCAATCGTACTATTCATCCATCATCATTTTTTTTCCAGCAAGGATTAAGTGTTTTTATTTTTTAAACGATTAATCCTCGACTTACATTGAAGAATTTATTATATTTTTTATAGCAAGTTGTTGCGAAATAAGCATTATGGTAATGTCGTATTTAATATTAAAAAATATTTATACATCGCATAAAAATCTAGAACATTTTTCTAGATTTTGTATTAATACAAAATAATATATTATTTAATATTTAAAAAAAAAATGGTATAAACCTCTAATCGTTTTTTCTATACTTTTAAATATTTAATGATAAACAAGGCATTCTTAATAAACTCGGAACATTATACGGATTGAGCTTGGCATTAGTTAAAAATTATAAACTTTTAATTAAAAAAAGAGACGTTTAAAATGCTAAAAGGGTAAATTATTTATTAATTGTTTTAGAATTAGATAAAAAATGCTGATGCTATGTATGCGTTATTTCCGAAATTAAAATAAAAAACCGTTACTATCCTTGTGGGCTGCTTTTATTGTAAAAGAAATATATTTATTTGCGGTATAATGGCAAAAGGGTCACCACGCAAGGATTTCAATAGCGACCCTTTTTTCTGCACGCTAGAAATACCAAAGCAAATATTTTCTTTTAAAACTTCACATCAAATTCGATTCCTCATAATAATAATACAACTGAATTAATAAAAATTATTAAGACGAATATTGCATTTTTTTTTTTTTTGGAAACTGTGGAAAATGCGTCGCGAAAAACGACGCATATCTACGCGACACGTGTACGTGGGTTGTTTATTCAATTATATTTAATTTGCACGGTCGCCACGGTGCAAACATTCGGCGATGAAAATAATTTAGATATTTCGCAAAGAATGTCCGTGCCTGTGATTCGTAACAAAGTCCGCCAAACACGACGGACCCCAAAAAAATGAGGTCAGGACATCAAGTATTTACATGCGACCCTTGGCGCAATCCTTTGTGAAATTTTTAGCATTCAGGGTCCGACCCACCCGGTCCAAGTATCAAATTTATGTACGGCGCAAATTCGTACACTTCATATTCCGACAACACCGCGTGCAAATCAATATTGGAACGAGACGAGCCAAACTGATAACGTGCCCCATACACTGACGCAATTTTGAATAAAGCATGAGATGCGTGCGTACAGGGGGCGCCAATTAGAAATAGGCGTCGCGACGCTCGAGCGAATGCAATCGACGCGATACCTGCGACATTTTTATGCAATTCCACCTTTTTACCGACTACTGAACCTTAAGATATGGTAAAATATGTTTGTTCGATCAAGAATGAAGGCAAACGAAGCAGTGAAAAGAATACCGATGCTTACAAGGATATTCTGAAACAAAATATAGATAATAGGAATGTCAAAGATGTCGCAAGAAAAGGACGACCCCAAAAATTAGATGATGATATCCTGAAAGCGACAGTGAATTCAGATCCTCGTCAAACAATTAGGGAATTATCATTGTAGATCAGCTGTCCATGGTCTACAGTTCAGGATCATCTTCGTCTCATAGAAAAATTTAACAGGTAAGGAATTTGGGTTCCTCATGAATTGACGAGTCTTTTTTGTCTTGGTATGAAGCCGATCCCTTTTTGGGGGGAATTGTAACTGGTGATTAGAATTAGATGCTATACAATAATCCTGTACGAAAAAAACAATGGCTTTCTTTCGGAAAAGTACCTGTTCCGACCCCTCAACCATCACTAACAATAAAGAAGGTCCTTGTTTGTGTGTGGTGGGATTTTTCTGGAAGTATGAATACCATGAATTACCTGATCCTGGTCAGATCGTTTAAGCGCCAGTGTATTGTGAATAGCTCATAAAAAACGATTTGTCTTGGTCAATAACATGCTGCAAAAACAACACAGGAAAAAATAAGGGAGC
The DNA here is from genome assembly GCA_022495035.1 of Philopotamus ludificatus. NCBI lineage: Eukaryota > Metazoa > Arthropoda > Insecta > Trichoptera > Philopotamidae > Philopotamus > Philopotamus ludificatus. The sequence goes on from JAGXCT010035022.1 coordinate 54,151, forward strand.
TTTTAAGTCGTCCACCCTATTCACCGAATCTAGCGCCTTCGGATTACCAATTTTTCAAATCGTTAAAGCATACATTAAGAGGTAAAAACAATAATAATGTTGGAGATGTGAAAATGCACTTGGAAAATTTTTCAATGAAAAATCGAAGTATTTTTTTAAAAAGGGAATCGGACAACTACCCTTACGCTGACAAAAAGTGTTGAGTTTTTCGGTCCCTCTAATATTATTTATTATCATAGTAATGCATAGATATACATATATTTTTTTTCTTGAAAAATTAGTGTTTTATTTGTTCATAACACTCTTGTAAAACTCTCAATTAATCTTCAACAGTTTTTCTTGTACTTTTTAACAATTCAACAGGTAATAAAACAGACTACAGTTTCTAATCTATGCCTAATAACTATTTATATTTATTAAAGCTTATATAATTTCTAAATAAATAAAATAATCTATAAATTGTTATCATAGAAAAATATTTTTTTATATACTAATATTAAAATATTTTAATTATCCAAGTTATTATATATAATGGATACATTAAATCAGGGCTTATCAGAGGGGAGACAGGGGGTAGACAGAAGGGGCTACTGCCCTGGGCCTCGTAATATAAGGGGTCTCAACTTTGCAAGTAAATATATTAGACAAAAACATAGAGAAAGACGAAATGTAACGAAATTTAAAACTAACCCAAATACGGAGAATAGGACAAGAATAAAAAATCCATGCTATAATTTTTTTTCAAAAAAAAAATCAGAAAATATTTGACAATCCTTGATTTAAAACAGGGGTCAGACACTGACGGTCTATGAGCTTTGCGTAGCTTAAAATTTGTTATAATAATATATGATAACTAATATAAAATATTTAAATGCCAAACCAAATAATAAAACAAGCAAAAAATATTTATATTTAAATGTATTTATTTATATAACTACAATAGATGGATGGAATAACAAAAAAAATACAAAGCATCATTTACCCATATAAAGTTTCTAAAGATGCAAGGGGAATAAGTCTCTCACACTAATATTCCCCTCAGTGTCAAACTACGACACTGGTTAATTTTTAATATTATTATTTCAGTTGGATTTAAATATATATATTAGTTTTTTTTTTATAATTATTTATTCAACAAAGGATTATGGTATTAAATTTAATCTTACATACCCCCTGGCCATTGTTATAAAGATTTCTCTGATTTCATCATTTTCGTCGGATACCTATCCAACTACTGACTTAGTTCAGTCTCGATTAACTTATCATTATCGAGATAATATGTATGTCACTTACAAGGCATAACAATGATTGTATATTTATATGTACTGCTAATATATTATTGGAATCAACTATTCAAATATTTATAAATAGAAGTTATCAAAAACAAATAAATATGCAATCTTTAAAAAAATATTCCTAACCTCTGATAATTCAATTTTTGTCTAAATACTGGGTGCGTGACATGAAGTTTTTTTATGTTTTGCTGGCCAATGGCTATTTATATGAAATGAATATATGAAAATAGATCCCAAAAATTGATAATTTCTCCGACAATACCTTGACTTTTAAAACAAATGGATTATTCTATGAATAAAAATAGTTATACGTGATATATATTAGTATAAAAATCCAAAATATCGATCTAATATTGTTATTTTTCTACTAATTAATGCGACGCAGAGGTGACGTGCGCACAGAGCGATGGTCCGCCGCTACTGAGACCCGCTTCCGGCTCGTTGAATGTGGTGTCTCCACTTGCACAGCACGATATTTCTTCTCGCTCCCACTTGACACATGCGCGGAGATTTTTCTCGCTCATATCCGGTACGGAGCGATAAAAACATTGCAATAATATATATTCTTTATACTATTTTAAACAAATACAAAAAGTTTGTGACATGTAGAAAAATCAAAAACTTGGGGTCCTTTTAAAATTGGCATTATATCGCTAATATTTTTCATAAACGTCGAAAATGATATTTTCCAATATTATAATATAATCAAACCTATAATAATACCGGCCACACTGGCTCGGACAAGCTCCAGAGTCGCCCATACACGGAATCAGATTTTCTGGTCATTGGTCGCTATCTGGACCGGTCCCAAGAGAATCCCATTTTCCGCTCGGAATATTACAAACTCAAACTGGATTATGGCCCTGGCGTTTATAATTAATTAGTGGGCCGGTATGGGGGGACACACATTGATTATTAGTAATTTATATTTGCGAATAAAATTTAATGGCAGTCGATGCCGAATCTCGTAATTAAATCGCAATTAAAATATGCATTTCGAGCGGCGAACGCGCGAATAATTAATGCGTCGTCTGTAGTGCGCGCCCCAAAAACAAACAGCTGAAAATTTCACCAATTTCGCAAAATTAAATGTCACATATTGCCGCAACGATAAAAATTGCGACTCGTGAATATTTGGCGAATTATTCAGTCATGCGCGACGCATTCACTGTAAATAGAGTGGTTTTATAAATTAATTTGGAATACGTGCAATTGATAATTAACATCAAACGAAACAAATTTTTGCATGTGATAATAATTATTTAAATTAAAAAATGGCTTCCTCATTAAATAAAATAATATTTCCATTGCACTTGTGAAAAAACAGTTTAACTAACTAATTCAACATAAAGTTCATTTAGATAGAAATCATCCAAAAATATGAATTGCTCCTGATTTATATTCGAGACATATACAATTGTTATATAGCCCTGGCCTCGTCCAACACCCTTCTTAACACATTGCGGTCCGGAGGACTCGAAAACGCGTCCTCGCGGGCCAGCGTAGATGTACGGGGGACGCGTTTTCGAGTTCTCGTTGGCGCTGATGTTTACGGAGTGTTATTACAGTACACGAATACGCAGACCATTTTGAACTATTATTTTTTTTACATAGAGATAACCCTTTTGAACACAACAATAAAAAAAATATTGACGTAACTTAAATGGTATTAGAGTTAACATTGATTTAATTGAAGTACTTAACTTTTGCTATTTTTTTCGCGAAATCACCCGGCCGAACGCAAATCTCAGCGCGGAACCCAGCGGACCGGAACTTGTTAAAATTGTCCAGACGACGTTTCAATGATGCAGTGTTTCTCTGTGCACAGTCAACCACCTCAGCCTTGGTCATCTTTTCCTCCGGGGTCAGGAAGGCTTGTTAACCATAAGCCTTTTTGGCAACTGACTATCCCGCATCCTTGACACGTGACCGGCTCACTGGAGTCTGATCACTCTGGGGACAGCTGTGACCGGTATATCCTTGTACAGTCGATACAGATCCTTGTTGCTTCGGATACGCCATTCCCCCTATCGAATACTATCGATTCTCTTCATTTAGCTCATGCAATATCCATTTACCCTGCTTTCATACTTTGTCGATTTTTTTAAGATATTTTAAGCTCGTATGATATTTGAAATTAACATAAAAAAAACATTAAAACTTACACATTAATATTAACAAATCTTTTATATTATACCTTATTCTAATAATTAGACGATATTAAAATGCGATATAATTTCATTACATCGTTTATATTGAACACATTCTATAAATATTGAGTATGCATCTGTGGTCAGCATCGGGTCGTCTTTGATTCTGCAATCGAAGACGACCCGATGCTGACCATTGAAAAATTATCGGAAAAGGTCGATATATCCTGGTCCAGTACTCAGAGAGTCCTAAAGAAATTGGGAAAGATTCAAAAAGATAATATTTGGAACATTTTCTAAGAGATCAAAATTTCAATTCCTTAAAAAAAGTGAATACAGCCCTTTCAGACTATTTTCGGTCAAAACCTGCATAGATTTACAAGAAGGACGCATGGATGAGTTGAAAAAAAGCTGGCAGAAGGTTATAGATGATATTTGGAATTATTTTGTATAAGAAAAGTTAAATATAGTATAAAAAAAAATTGTTTTGAATTTCATTGAAAATAACGACACTACTTATGGGTATATTAATATGAAAAAATATAAGTTTTACATTAATAAAAAATGCGCGAGTGTACATACTTCCAAATAATAATTCAATTGAACAGTACGCTAATAATTTAATTTAATAATAATGTCTGGAAGTTTATTGACATCGTTTTGATTTCATCCTTCAACACAGCTGCTTTGAAGAGGGACGTCGTGCCCCATTGAAACTAATCACCATAGCTCCTCAGCCAGATTATACCGAAACTCTCCGTAGTCTTTAGCTCTCAACCATTTTTCATTCGAAATTTCCGCCGGACAAGCACTTTCGCCCTCCGCCGACAACATCTTGTACAACCATCAAAGCTACCCTGCGCCCAAAATCTAGACCCCGAAGCAGGGGCATTCAAGACACGTTTCATTGCCATGGGAAGAGGCCATCGCGATGCTCTGCATAGGATGATGATAAATTAAGAAAATTTCATAGTTTCATTTCCTAGTGGCGCCGAGGACGTGCCCGACGCTTATTGGCGCCGCGCACACTCGGCATTGGCGCCGCGTCCCTGGCGGAGCCGGACGATGGCGTCACGTAGCCGGCAGCTGTCGCCGGGCCCCGTGACCCGACCCGGCTCTCAATAGCCTCCGGATCACGGGGACAGTCCATGCTCCGTGCTCTCCATACGGACCCATTGTCGCGGAAGGAGCGCCCCGTAAAAAATGGGCCGGTGTTAGGGCCCACTTAGATTTGCCATTTCTCATTCGGGACATGCTCGCAAATTTTATTTCGGACCAAATCTTTGGACATTGCTCATTCTGAGTGCCGAATTTGTAACGTGCAAGGGCACGTCCGTTGTGATTAGGATCTTTGACGATTGTGCTTTGCTTCTTTGGGCGTCGATCCGGAGGCAGGGGCGTCGCGGACATGTGCGACTCTCGCTTTATTTGAATATTTTATCACTGACACTTTGCACGCCATATTACCATTCTATTTGAGAGAATAAACTCGCATATACAGAGTACCCAATGAAAAGGTCGTATTTTTTATTTTAAAAAAATCATGTATTACTATACCATTTTTTAATCATATATTCTCCTTCGATAGCACAACTTTCCTTCTTGTTTCTAGTAATTTTATTATGCCATTTGAATTGTCATAAATAAAAGGTTCTATTAATATTTTATTAATTCATTTTAAATAATTTAGCTGTATCTCGCATTATCGTGTTCGCAATAGCTGTGCCTATTTGAGACCCTAAGTTTTTTAATATAAATCCTACATGTCAATAAATATGACAATAAATATTATAAATAATCATTGTCCCCTATTTGTCTGCAATTGCGGAAAAAAATACAACAATATTTTTTTTCTGTTGCCACGGGCGCGATGTTCTCGCTCGCATCCGGTACGATGTGCCAAGTGCGAGTGAATCGTACAAGCGACACGTGCTGCGAGAGCTCAGTCTGCGAGATACAATGCGAGTCATTTACACATTATGAAGCATATAATAAATAACTATTTTTATTCTTAGAATAATCTAAGATATTAAAGAAGAATTCGTCAATATCTTGCCATGAATGTTTGGGGTTTCTGATAGACCCCCCTCGGTTGACGTGGTTGTTTTCAAGCCGCCGTCATAGATGGGATATGTTTTCTCTATTGAATAATTTGTGTTATTTTCCACAGAATGCACTTTTTAATCGTACGTTAACAATAGAACAGTGCCCTTATTGTCTGAAAATAATTAAGAAAAAGACAAAGGAAACTCCTAGGCCTAAAATATACGTAGCCCACTTTTACTCCCCTGTCACTTGAAGTCGAAGAAATGTTGAATTTTCTTCTAATTTTATTAAATCTAGACGTATTCCCCCTGGTACAGATTCCCTTTCATCACCTACATAATGGGCACACACACTATGTTTATAAATCTTGCAAAATTATTTTAAATGTTTTTTTACTCTAGACCAGTTGTCACCAAACTACAGCACGTGGGATTTTCAAGGATTCCTCCAAGGATTTTCATTCGAATTATAAAGCAATCCACTTTCTTTGAATACAAATACAATGGTTTTCTTATTTAATTATAGTATTTTATTGCAATTTAACCCTTTTACTCCCAAGGGGCCGATCATCGGCCCCAACTGGTGTATGCGAAAATTTCCAAGGTGCCGATCATCGGCCTCAAAGCTTTCTATAAAAATTAAATATGCTAAATATATTTTTTTTACTTTAATTTAAATTCATAATACTTTAAATGATGTATTTCCTGTGTATGTCAATACAATCTGGGGTGACAGAAAATTGCTTGGGATTCTTTGTATATTCTATGCAAAAAAAGCTGGAATTAAACAAGAAATTTGGAAATGATATGATCCTGTAATCAGTTTGTGGTAGTTAAAACGTTTAAAATTAATAAGGCATATTTTTAACATTGAGATGTTGTCAATATATATTATAAATATTTTTTTATCAAATAAAGTGTGTATATATTTAATGTCTTGTTTTTAAAAAAATAAAATGTGAAAGAAAATGAGGATTAATACATAAAAATATATTTTTCCTCTATTTACTTGGGAGTGCTGCAGCTCCGCAGTGTATATGGACGAGCTGACCCCTGCATATATTATTAAATTAAAGAAAAAATACTAAAAAATGCTTTTTTACATTGTCATTTTTCCAACTATTATAATATATATATTAAATTTAATATAAAAAAATAATTCAATTCTTTTTAATATGATAATGCATGTATACTATCTTTAAATCCAATTAATTTTTAATTTCAGAATCTTTTCCACTCTGTAGGACAGACTCTATTGGCCCAAAAGATTTTTTTCTATTTATTTATTTAAAAAATATCAGATCAAATGTTATTTTTTTATTCATTTTACTAATGAAAAGCTTATACATTCGTAAAATATAATTAATGAGAGTAGAACAGAGATTCGACCAAAAATGGTCAGAGTGGAAAGGGTTAAATACATTTTAATAAGCTCTACATTGTATAGCTTCATATGTTACATCGAATAATATTAAAAAATTGTTGTATATATTTTTTTAAATCTGTTTCATTAAAATAAAACATCTTTAAGTATTCTTAAAAAAAATTAAAACAGGTGTGTTAACATCTAATGTCTTTTATTGCTCTAAAAAATATTTATTATTAAGACAAAAATGATCAGAAACATTAATCAAATGATTCTGTCGATGGAACAATAGAATTCAATGATCGTAAAAGCAGATAATATTCTTATATTTTAATAAATAATTATATTTAGTAATAAGGAATGTTTTTTTAGATCAGTTTTATTTTATAAAAATAAAAAGAAATATTACATGTCAAGTATGAATTTGACAGCTACTTATTTCAGTTTGATATTATATTTTGACATTTTAGTGTTGTTTTACATGGAAAGCTGAGACACATATTTGTTTTCTAAATCATACTGCTCTTTAAAAATAATATAAAAAAATATACTTTTTGTTTAATGATGGAAAAGTCAGTTTATCATATTATCGCATATTAATATTAAATAAAAATAAAATATGTACTTTTTATTAATAAACATTTATAAATAAGCTCTCTGATGTGTCTCATTAAAAATTTTCTTGCTTTAAAGATGATTTAACAAGATAATTATGTCGATAATTAATATTTGAAGTAATATCTACATCAGATATGATATTTTTAATTAATCTCATAATCTAAATTTTCCGTAATTGCAATATCACGTATCGTCAGACCACGCTTCAATTTTCCGATACGCCTTTTTCGTAATCGAACGTCAAAGAGCGAACACGCGAAAAGGCGCAGGTCCCCGTCAAAGGCTTCACGTGATGCCTTGGTAGGTTTTGCGAAAAATGCGCCCTGACATTTTCCGTTTTTTTTTTATTAGAAAATGCCATTTTTCACCGCTACATTTTTTATAGTGGCAAAAAAAATATATGCAGCCGGTCGAGCGATATTCATTAGGCCGCCCGGCTGAATCGAGTGGCCCGCGGGCAGACGGAACGTTTCAAAGGTCGCAAAAATGAATACAAAAAAAATATTAAATTCTAGTTTGAACCTCTGTGTGCACTTTGCCGTCGACCAAATTGCTTCTGCCACTACAAAAGTGTAATTAAAAAATAAATAGCTGGGGCTTGTCGATGGCACTGGACCACCGCTCGGCACGTCACCGCTCCAAATTACATGCACTTGTTGGTATCCGGATCATTTTTGCATTTTTATTTATTGAAACGGTTGTAGCACAATAGAGTTCCGATTAAACATCGTATTTGATGGTACAACGATTCGAAATGGCTACTATGTATCCGATGAATGCTGGCTCCATTTTCCATTTAGTAATTCGATACGTGGATATCCTATAAATTATATTATAAACTGGCTTCAAAAATATAAACTAATTTACATATTGACATCATAATGATCTAATGCTAAACATTAGCATTATCCTACTAAGATATGATATATAATATATTTAAAAAAAAACATAGAAAACTTTTAGCATATAACGGAAAATTTGAACCAAGTTTTCTTTGCCAAGCAAAAGATAAATCATTATGACAAATGATTTATGCGATACAAAGTTTCGCCCAAAAACTATGACAATGAAGCATTATAACATATACAAAAATATTCTCGGTTAAAAAATGTTTTTCGTAATAATTGTCAGTAAAAAACTATAGAGAAACAATGAAAAAATTAATATTTCCGTTTTATTCTCACTAAATTTATTTATTTTATTTATTAGTTTTACATAACCTTTATCCTACATAAAGATTTTCAGCATTTTACCAATATAGAAGTATTTTTATTTATAACATACTTAATTCTATTTCCCAATGTGCTTTAAATATTAGGGGGACCGAAAATTAATCAAAATTTCTTTGATGAGTTCAATCACATTAATTTGTGTCGAGACGTTTGTTTTTACGTTAAAGCTATGGTTGTAAATTTTATTTTTCGGTTAAAAAACGGAAATAGGAATCTCAGAGATATCGCACAAAAAGGACGATCCTAAAAATTATATGATTATAACCTGAAAGCGATGGTGGATTCAGATCCTCGTAAAAAAATTGAGGAATTATCATTGAAGATTGGCTGTCCATGATCAACAGTTAAGGATTATTTTCGTCTCATAGGAAAATTGTACAGGCAAGGAATTTGGGTTCCTCGTGAATTGACGGAGTCTTTTTTGTCTCGGTATGAAGCCGATCCGTTTTTGTGGTGAATTGTGACGGATGATGAGAAGTGAGTGCTATACAATAGTACTGTACGAAAAACCAATGGATTTCATCGGGGTAGTTTCCTGTTACGACCCCTCGACCATCACTAACAATTAAGAAGGTCCTTGTTTGTGTGTGATGGGATTTTTCTGGAATTATACAATATGAATTGCTTGAACTCATTCAGACCGTTACGGCTTAATAACTTAAGCGAATGAAACAAGAGCTCATAAAACGACCTGTTTTGGTCAATAACAAAAAAAGGATCCTTCAATACGATAACGCGAGGTCTCATGCTGCAAAAAAAATGCATGAAAAAATAAGGAAGCTTGGATTGGAACTCTTAATTCATACACCCTATTCATCGGATCTCTCGCCGTCGAATTGCCGCCTTTTAAGAGGTAAAAAAAAAAAAAATGTGGTGAAGTGAAAACGCACTCGGAAAAGGTTTTTCGATGAAAAATCAAAGGATTTAAAAAAAAAATCACACAACTGCCTTTACATTGACAAAAAATGTTTGAAAATAATTTTGTTGATTAGTATTTAAGATTATTTTATAAGACTTATTCATTTCTGTTCCTCTTATATAAATCAATTATGGATAATAATTCTTTGATTATAAGCCATAAATTCGACGCTATGATTATATATTTTTAATTAACAAGGATAATCTTGATTTGAGTAATCACCATTTATATTTTCATTGCCAATACTTTTAAATCTTTGTAACCAAAATTGATATATATGTACGTTGGATATTGGCCATAAATTTTAGTAACTGTTTTAATAGCCTCTCTCGCGCGATCAAACCTTAATAAAAAGGCAATATACAACGTATGGTGCGTTATTCGTCAGTTTTAGAGCTATACGTCATATACTTGACATTAATATGAAGTTTATAGGAAAGACATAATGTTGGACAAGATTTTTTTTAAAAAAATACTGAGACATTTCCTTTGTCATAATATGGGAAAATTAAAAAACGTATTGATTTTCCTTGCTGTCATTATTTAATTTACATTATTAACGATGAGGCTCAAAACTTATGCCATTATTATAAGGTTTTTCATTTCAAATTTAAACTGATATAATATTCAAAATTAAGCAGTGTCGTGTTTTGACACTGAGAGAAATATTAGTGTGGGAGACTAATTCCCCATATGTGTGAATGGAGCTTTGTTATTTGTTTTAAAACTATTTATTCAGCAAGGAATAGATCGTGAGCCAAACTAGCTACATATTGATAACATAATTGATTTTTATCTTAAAAAAATGCGGAGATAATGGGTCTCTTCCTTTTACATACCCCTGGCCAGTGTTATAAAAACATCCTGCATAGTTTTCGTCGGAAACCTATCCAAGTACTAACTTAGCTCTGTCGTGGTTAACTTAAATTATCGAAATAATATGCATGTTACCTACAAGCCATAACACTGGTTATGTATATATACGTGTAAGTAATTATCTCGTAGAACGTCGTCCCCATTTGCCCCCCTGCTATTAATATTTTTTTCTTTAAGAATTTTAATACATTTTTTATATCACAATATAATAGAATATATTTAAATAAATTTAAATATTTAAAAGGGATTGTAAAGGACTTGATATGCTTGGGGTATATCCTCCATAGTAAATATACCCCATCGGGCGACGCCATTGGTTTCGAGCCGCCGTGACGAATCTGTTAAAGTAACATGCGCTAATGGTGCATAGGGATTCTTATATTCTCCTTGTGCACACACAAATGTGAGATCATGTGGTATTACATTCATTGCTGATAGGCATAGAGAGAGAGACAAAGTGTATGGGGCAGTTTCCATCGTAACATATGAGACGTAAAGCTGACTGTTTCTCTACTTTACTTAGAACAGTGATGAGCGACCTTTTTCTTTCCTTTATAATACAAACACTGAATGATGAAACTATCTTTTTATTAACAAAATAAACCTAGTATAAAAATATAAGGAAATAAAATACTGATTAATAGAAATGCTATTAAACTACCGTAACGATGGGGTATATTTGGGACCCCAAGTTTTTGATTTTTCTCGAGTAATATACTTCCTACATGTCACAAACTTTTTTATTTGTCTAAAAAAGTCAAAAGAATAAATATAAATAATCATTGACCTTTATTGTCCTCAATTGCGGAAAAAAATAAGCAGTCCGTACCGAATGCGAGCGAGAAAAATCATCGCGCATTTGCAAGTGCGAGTGATGCCTTAGTAGCGGAAGGACATTGTCAAGTTTGCGCGTCACTTACGCGACATAGTGATTAGTAAAAAAAAATCCAAAATATCGACAAAAATATATATAACTATTTTTATTCTTACAACAAATACCAAGGTATTGTCGAAGAATTCATCAATATCTTGACTTGAAATGCTTGGGGTCTATTTTCATACATTCATTTTATATTAAATAGACCCCATCGGCCTACGTCGTTGATTTTGAGCCATCGTGATGGATCGGTTAAAAAATCGCCGAAAGATATATGTGGACAAAGATTATAATTACGCCTAGGGTGCAATGAGACTAGGATTTTTTGAAAGGCAAAATATAAAACCTTTGAGAAAGTGTGGAGGGCCGCATGCAACCGGGTTCCTCACCCCTGACTTAGATCATTTTACAACGGTAACTTGTTAAGCATTTCATAGACATTAACTTTGAGAAATACTTAATTTCGGGGTCCAATAATAAAATTTGAGAGGCAAATTTTTAATTATGATCAAATTCCCTACGCGAGCTACCGAAATGCCGCTCGCGAGCGACCGGTAGCTCTCGAGCTACCATATAGCGACCAAACGTGCCAATTTTGCACCAATTATAAAAGTGCAAATTTGTTATTTTTCTTACTTTTAAATGGGGCTTCGAACCGTTATTGTTTTTTTTTTCGTTTCCGGTTTTCCTTCCAACCAAAATAACGGTTTTTCCGGTTAAATTTGAAGTGAAAAACCTATATAACCCCTACCTCCGTATTTACCGTAGATAACCCTCTGAGATTTCTTTTAATTCTATCCTAAAGATGATAAAATTAACATGAAAAGACGACGTTTTTGTCAATAGTATGACACTAGTTTTTTTTTCCAAAAATTAATTTGATTAAGATCCATCTCCAATCCCTGCAGAGCCATTGTTCAAAACACTTGGCAACGTAAATAGAGATTTTATCGGCGGTGTCCCTCCAACAATCATCCACACCCAATTCCGATATCCGTAATGTCGATGCGGATTACAGCGAGTATCGGCCCCACGCCAGCATCCTCCCCCTCCTGACCGATATATTTTAAGTAAGCGCCGAAATATGGTAATGCAACGACTTGCCTGTGTACAGCCATAAAAATGGTTGAACCCTTCAAGATGGCGATACAGGGCCATAACAAAAAAACTGTTACCGGGAGCGTGTCGCCGCCAACGGCGTGCTAACAGCCGCGCGGGAGGGGGTTAAGTGAGGTTAACCTTCGCGGGGAGGGCCGAGGCCGGAGTTCGATGCAAATTATCAGGGCATTTGTATGCAGGGCCCGCGGACTGATAACCGGCTCGGTCGGGCATACAAATGGTAACAAGCGTCGCTTTGCGCGACGAAAAGTTTTCTCGTTACGAGACCGGTACAAGTTTTGATGCAAAAATGTAGATGCATCGTCCCGGGCGGAGGACCGAAGATGCAGTCCCTGGAATTGGATGGCGTACGGAGGGAGGGCTACTCCCACAAGACATGACTGTTTACATTGGCTTTGAATAGTACGTCCATGCTCTATGTGTTACTCTGATTCATCGAATACATAAATCAAGATGGATATAGCTCGTCTCTTTAGTTCGGGCAACTCAATCAAAGTGCTCAATAAAACTTAATTGTTTCTAAACTCGATACATAATCTTGTCATATTAATAATCATAAAAACTAATATAATGATCTATATAGAACCTAGCATATTCCCCGAAATAGCAGCTTGATACATAATACATCATTAAATTTTTGAAATAATAGTAACAAAAAATAAGTAATTAAACCTAAAACTTAATAATACAGTAACCGCTCTATAACGCTCCCTGTTATACCCCGGTTTTCTATATAAGGAGTTCGACAATCCCTCCAATAGCATTAAATAACACGTGAAAAAATGATTAATGTATTAATTTCGTTAATTTTTAGAAGGTTTAGCTTTTATAACACGGGCTTCTATACCGTGAATCCGATTTCTTCGTTATAGGAGGGCTGATTGTATTAGCTTCTTATTAGCTTCTTATTAGCTTCTTATATATTAAAATTACATGCATACTCATATTAAAATACAGTTAACCCTCCTATAACGTTTCCTGTAAATCGCTGTTTTCTACATAATTCTAATATTTTTAAGGTCAATTTAGATATATCGTAATTCTATAATTTATTGCCGAGCGAAATAAAGGACAATGCTCTTTGTTTGGCAAAGAATTTTGTCAAGGAAACGCTATAGGAAGGCTGACTATGTATCCCAAAAAAAGTCTTAAATCTATGCTTTATTTGTATTCTTAAGAATCACTTTTTTAACCTCGTTAATAAACGGCTATTAACCCTTTGCTGTCTTAAAAAAAATGCTTTAAGCATTATCAGAAGAAAAAACCCTTCTGATTTGGCACTGTTAACCCTCCTATAACGTAGTTTTTTACAAATGCTATAAATTTTAAGGTTATATTAAAAATTTCGTGAATATTATAATTCATAGCTGAGCGAAATACAGATCAAGCCCCTTTAATTGGCAACACAATATAATGCGCGCGTGAACAAACTTGACGCTATAGGAGGGTTGACTGAAGTTTTTTCCAGTCATTCATGATGATAAAATAAAAAAAAAATATCATTATTTTTCATGCGAGGTTTTATAAAAAGATTTAAGCTTTTATTTAACATATTATCCATCGGAAAAATCCTTGTCGAGTCAGACTCTACAAAGAACTCAGCATTATTGTCTCGATTAAGCGGAATACATAGTACAGTAATCCCCCCGGTAACGCGAATGTTGGGACCGCGTTATTAGAACAACGGGATAATGAAGCACATACCTAATTTAGGGTTAGGGGTATTTCGCATAAAAATACAAATCTGGCAAAACTAACAAATAATTAAAAAGAAATTATGAATCTTAGCGTTCGCCCTCTAATAATGCGCTCGCGTTATTAGAGGGACTGTCGCGTTTTTTTTTTATCAGAAGACGCGTTATTGGGGGGATTGCTGTATATTTAATATAAAATAACGTATAAAATATTCATATCGAGCTTATCACAATTAAATGTAAAATATAAAATAATATACTAAATTTATCCTAAATAATAAAAAAAATAGGGTTAGAATTATTGATTCTATTTCCAGCAATCTCACGGTGCGGCAAATCAATCTGCCATTAATGTGTTTTAAGCGATCTGTCTAGCGAAATGTCTATTGAATTTATGTATTTGAAATGCTAAAGGTTGTATTTGAAATGCAAAAAAGTGTAATTGAAATGCAAAAGGGTGTATTTGAAGTAAAACACCCGTATATAATCTCCTTTCAATGTGCATAAATATTTTTCAATTTAAATTGAAACCATTTTTCATATTTCCATCAATAAGATATGTATAAATACACAGCCCTTCTCAATCTTTATCTATCATCTTTAATTATGTTGTTATTAATTAATAATTATTTATTATCATACTCGTAAACATAGAATGCCCCTGAATTTGTTTTTAACGACGAAACGTATATAGAAAACTGATTAATTTGTTCAAAATTATATAAATCAACTAATAGTTTCTTAATATCACCGGTCAATAAATCACTAGAAATAGTATAGGTCTTCAATAGTGGGTTTATTTTAATTGTGTCATGATCAATATTCTTAAATGCTGTGATTTCCCTTTCATTATGTGACGTACTATTGTTAAGAGCTATTTCTACGTCATTGTCCTTCTTAATAAAATCGTTTTCTATTTTTCCATTATTGTGTTAAACAATAAAAACGAAGGTTAATATAATAGTAATACATTAAACCACGATGAAACGTTTACATAGCGACAACATAATCAAATAGAGAGCATTGATTGAAAACGTACTATTATAATAGAGTTCCACTATACCCAAAGGAAAAGTGTTAATATAAAGACTAATAAAAATATGTACTAATGCCCCACATTCGTCCCACACTTCTAAAACAACAACGAAAACTACGCATAGACTGCGAAACTACTCGGAGTTTTCCCGGCGAAATACACTTTTTTTTCCATCCAAATAGCCAGCGACGCCAGTAATTTCGCCGTGAATTTGTAACGATAAAAGTTTTACCGTCGCCGATCGTGTTCCACACCGAAAACATTTCCATTCGATGATTCTGCGAAAAGTTTCGCCGAGATAAGCAAAGATTGAGCCGGCAGATCCGACTGTGGCCCCGCAAGCGCCGACTCAAGTGCCCGAGGAATTTCGCAAAAGTTGCACGCTCGCAAATTCATTGGAACCACCAGGCATCGATGATTAATGTTTATGAGGCAGCTTGAAACTTTGTCGAGTACCACACAGCTGAAACCTGACGATCCGATGATGGTTACGTCACTCGCAGATAAATCCAACTCCCGTTATGGCGTCGGTGTGATGGCTTAACTGTTAAGTGAGCCGACTCGACCCAACAAGATAAAAAAATAAAATCCCGATCCCGATCAATTGTTTCCAGGTTCCAGGTCCAATGATACGAGAGAAAAAATCCAAAGACATATAACCCATACGAAGGTTTCGATAAAGAGGCTTAAGACAAAGAGCCTCTCACATACATAGCTAAAAAGGACTAGAGATACTAGCATTCTTAATTTCATTATCGTTTAGAACAGGAGCTCCTAACCTTTGTCTTACATTCTCTATAAAATACATCAAAAACATAATAATAATACTAATACTGTCAACCAACTAATAACGCTCCCTACTGTAGCGCGGTTTTCTATAACAAGTTGGACAGTCCCTTCTACAACGTAAATTATCAAGGTTACATATACATTGTAGCGCTATATATTAGGGGGACCCATAAGTAATGTCGTTTTTTTTTCAATGAAATTCAAAACAATTTTTCTTATATTTATTTAACTTTTCTTATAATAATTCCCCATATTATCTATAACCTTCTGCCACCTTTCTTTCAAATCATCCATGCTCTTCTTGTAAAACTCTGCGGGTTTTGACTGAAAATAGTTGTATGCACCTCTTCTAGGAAATTGAAATTTTGATCTCTTAGAAAATGTTT
This sequence comes from Philopotamus ludificatus, assembly GCA_022495035.1. Classification (NCBI taxonomy): domain Eukaryota; kingdom Metazoa; phylum Arthropoda; class Insecta; order Trichoptera; family Philopotamidae; genus Philopotamus; species Philopotamus ludificatus. Next base: position 70,553 of record JAGXCT010035022.1, read on the forward strand.
TATAGAACGAAATAAGTAAAAATCAGATGGTACGAGATCCGGCGAATATGGAGGATGCAACAGGGTGACCCATCCAAGATCCTGAATTTTTTCACACGTCAATTTCGCAACATGAGGTCGCGCGTGAATGCGTGTGGGACCCAAACACCTACTTTTTTAATCTTTCCCAGCTTCTTTAGAATCCTCTGAATACTAGACCAGGATGTGCCGACCTTTTCCGATAATTTTTCAATGGTCAGCATCGGGTCGTCTTCGATTCCAGAATTCATGGCTGCTTCATCCGCCTGGACCAGTCGTCTACTTCGAGGCTCGTTTTCCAAACAAAAATCACCAGATTTATTGAACCATCGTTGGCATTTCCTGACATTCAATATGTCACCGTAAATCTTGCAAATATCCTTCGTAGTCTCTGTCGCTTTCTTTTCCAAATAATAATGAAAAAGTATACAGCTTCGCAGATGTTGTTCCGACGGACACGTCTCTTCCATTGTCGTCAGAGGGATGAAGAAACCGTTTTTTTTTATCTAAAGGCCACGAGCAGGTAGCCGCTATGCAAGTAAACTTATAACACGTTCTTACTGCCTAACAGACTGAAAGGAGACTATTTTAAAGATGGCGCATCGAAAAAACGACATTACTTATGGGTAATCCTAATATATCGTTTAATTTACAAAATAAAATTAATATCATAGGACTGACTGTAATTGCATATAAAACACTTACACAATATAAAAAAAGATGATTTGTTAGATATATGTCTTATTATTTTACAGATGTAAACAATATTTCAGCAAAAAAGATTGTAATTGTCCAATAGTTCGATTTCAATTATTATGATGGTTGTGCTTGATGTATTGATAAAAAATATATATATATAGGACCTGAAATTGCTTACTATTTCTTATATAACAAATATAAATATAGACTAATTCCCAGAGATTTCTATTCTTAGAGTCTAATTCCCCTCGCATCTTTAGAGTCTGGATGGATGCGATTTGGAATCTTTCTGTTATAACATTCATCCATCGTATTAAAAAAATAAATATAATTAATTTATAATCCAAAATAATATATCTAAGCTTTCCAAAACTTTATAAGGAACATCGATAGCTTCTTTTAATTATTCCACGTGGTTCTTATATTTTTCAACAATAGAGAGCTGCATCAAATATTCATAGTAACAAAAATCATTTCGATATTTTATTACGTACGATAATTTCCATCTATAATCAAAGAAAAAACCAAGAGGCGTCGGCCGATGGGGTCTTTGGTATGAAATGAATGTATGAAAATAGACCCCAAACATTTCAAGTCAAGATATCGATGAATTATTTGACAATACTTTGACATTTGTTTTAAAAATGATTTTTTCTAATAATAAAAATAATTTGGTCGATATTTTGTATTAGTTTAGACGCGCAAACTTGACGACGTCTCGCTTGCATCTGGTGCGGAGCGAAAAAAATAAAAAAATACTAATAATATTTATTCTTCAGACTTTTTTAGACAAATACATAAGTTTTGTAATATATAGGATTTATATTAAAAGAATTATTGGAGAAAAATCAAAAACTTGGGGTCCCAAATAGACCCCATCGGCACGGCTAGGTTAATAGTGTTTTATTTTTGTATTTTTTTATACTATAATCTGCTATTTGTAAAATAAATTGGTCGGATTTGCTTTACCATCAATTCGTAGCACCTCATTTTCCAATTTCACTACCCTCTCGCTTCGAGGATAATTTTTTAAAATAAAATTTTCAATGCGTAATTGTTTTAAGCACGTAATTTTCTAACACTTAATAAAATGTCCTATGAATATAATAGCAAAAAACGTCATTTTCGTGGGATACCCCTTATAATTATTCTGCATTCATGGCTCTTTTAAGATAGTCCATCGATAAATAATGAATCGAAGTTGTACGCATTTTTTTTCAATTCTTGACTCACTAGAGAGCCCAAGACGTGGTTCACCGCTCTGCAAAATAATAAAATATCATCGGTAAGTATGCATTCTGGCTCTGGAAGGGTTAAGCATTCTCACTAATGCAAAATCGATACCATTGTACATATTCATGCATAGCAGAAAAAAGACACGTCCCGCGACGTATCGGTGTTATGTCCCGAAATTGGTTCCGTTATCGGTACCAGATAGGAGCAGGTAGTCTCGAATGGTTCATTCGAAACCTCTAAAAGAGTCGTTAGGGAGAGATGTGCGAGGGAAATGTCAAACTTTAACCGCCGCGACCAAAAATCTCGATCTCTCCGTAACTCCCAGTCGGGAACGATAACGCCGCCATTTTGGGGTTAAGTGCTCGGCCCGAGTACTTTTTTTGGAATTTACGAGCGAGCCATCTCCATCAGAAATCGGCATCTGATCGCGGTTTAAAGACAGTCAAAAGAATTTACATAAACAAGGGTTGGGCGAGTTGGCCAATTTGCTCAAATTTTTCTGGATACAGCTAGCATTAAGCTTAAAACAGGCGAATAAAATCAATACGGTACCAGTGAATCCGAAACAAAGTATCCGGTACTCAAACAATATTATATCGTTTACGAATACCGCATAAAATCAAAGCTTAAAATAAACCTAAATTTAGTTTAGCGGGTTTAGAAAGCTTACACAAAATAAATCTTAGCTAAAAAAGAATAAAATCAAATAATCCCTCTTTCATTGTAATTTAAAAAAAAACAAAAATGATGCGGTTTCCATTATATTCACGAAAAGCTTTTGCTTGGTTTTTCCCCTTTATTATAATTACGCTATTTTAACTAGCGATGTGCATACATATCCGTAAGCTATACTTACATAACATCTACAGCTTGTTTAACAAAGAAATTTCCCGGTAAAACTATCAGACATTCGAGCTCAAGCTAGCCAATTATCGTTGCAAAAAAATCTGGGACCTTCAACCAATCTGATTATTGTGTATATTCCTTCATAAAGTGCTTTAACGCTTTAATCGCCAAGCCAATTATATGGGTTTTTACCGTACGCCGTATAAACTTCAATAAAATGAAACAGCTAAACATATCGACATTCTAACAATCACATTGCCTTCAAAATATGTCTCTGCATTCATTTTTCATTTAAAATATTATATTTATTCATAAATAAATTCGTAGTAGCGTTTGCCGTGGCGCTGTTGGTTAGCCGGTTTCGCGTGCCTGCACGCCGTGGCGTCTAAACGGTTAAATATCCAAGAATTTATTTTTTTAACAGAATTATATTTAAAGATTAATGTGTGCAGTTTGAATTGGCGTCTTCGTACTTTTGTAATATTCTTTTTGCATTAGATCTTTGAAGTCTGCCTTACAAAACTTTAAACTTTTTTTTCTTCACGTGCCTTGTCTGTACACAATTCTGGAGCTCCCCATTCTGTTTAGTTAGAAATATTGCGGAGCCATGGCAGCTTCTTTCTTCTCAACCACCGTGTATCTTAAACTTTTCCGATCCTTCAGCTATCTATTGATGGACTCACTCTTACATATGTTCCTAGCTACGATCCTTGTCTAGCCGTTCTAAATGTCGTGCCTATCAATTTCTTATATTTTTTCAAGTGCATTGTACATTTTCAGACATATGTGGTATTTTTGCCCTTGTCTTTTCTCCATAAATTTGGATATTTTTGGCATGCTGTAATAATTCTTGACCTCCCAACCCGATTTAGTTACGAATGTTGTTACTACAGTTTCTTTCTTTTTAATCACCGTTTATGTTCCACTCTACCCTTCATAATAGTCCACAGAAGCTGATACTTTGTTCCACGAATGATGTGTTCAAATTACTCAATTTACCGGGTCTTGGTGCTACCCAGAAGCTTCAGTTCCTTGTGAAGAAGTTAAAGGACGGTTGTATTCTTGATGTGTTCCTTCAATGAAACCTTCAACATTCTTCGGTAGCACTACATTTCTAACTTTAACCTCATTGCTAGCTAAATATAAATATAATGTTATAAATATATTAAAACCAGTGTAATGGCTTGTAGTTAATATGAATAGTATTTCGATAATGTGAGTTAATCGCTTCTGACCTAAGTTATTACTCAGATAGGTGACTGATGAAAACTATGAATTCAGGGAATTCTTCATAACACTGGCCAGGAGGTATGTTAGTTGAATAATAAAAATTTTCCATCCGACTGAAATATTATTCAAAATTAACCAGTGTCGTGGTTTGATACTGGGGGGAATATTGGTGTGAGAGACTCATTCCCCTTGCTTCCTCAGAATCTTTATAGGGTAAAATGTCGCTTTTTAATCATTCTGTTATGACATTCATCCATCATAGACAAATAAATAAATACATATTAAATCTCTTATTTAGGAATGATTTCAAGATTTGATCTCTTGGTATATTCTTCTTTTATTTTTGGATTTATTGTCTATTAACTGCTGTATATACCCTGTTTTTTTTATTTTGTTTTAGAACGGATGATTTACTGGCATATGTATAACACTTTATGAGCCGTTTACACCTTTTGGCGTGATTTTGTAGCCAAGCGTTATAAGCCGTTCACGCCTTTTGGCGTGAGAGCCATACCCCCCACTTGGCATTTTTTTTCTGATAACAATCCACAATGTATTACTCTCAATTTATAATATTACTAGATCTTGGCTCCGCATACCTACGCATAAAAAGAGACTCGTCTGTGTTAAGAAATCTTCTATTCCTTATCTAAGTCTACTTGCATTATTATACCATTAGAGAGAGCCGTTCCAAGTCCGACCGCGTTATTTCGCCATTGTACAATAGACACCACAACGCAAACAGCGGACCGAGGCCGGCCCCATCCGGCGCTCTAAGTTTGGCCCTACTTCCGGTTTCCCGTCCAGGAAGTGGTCCCCGTCTGCCAGATTGAGGAGATGGCAATCACCATCGGGACCCCACCCAGTCTCACGAGCACCAATCTCGCGATAACACACATTACGGCCGTCGCTACTAGATTCGGGTAATTAAGACAAGAGCCGTTGCAGCATTTCGTCTAATTAACTCTAATTAAAAATATCAATAACGTATTATTTCATTTCTATGTAATTACCCTTTGCTATAATACGCGTTTTCCATTTGTCGAAACACAGTTTTTTCGAGACAATTAGCATAAAATTGTAGGCCGGAAAAAAGTTTTTTTTACTCCCGTGGGTTTTTTACACAACTTTTGAAAATTAACGTTGTACCCGGGCCGTTCCCACCACGGGCAAATTTTACACGGCTTTATATTAATTAAACCTAAATTATACCTCAAGGGTTAAGTGTTAACAATTTATATTCATACAACGCAAAAGGCGCAAATTTAAGAAAATTAAAAAAAAAAAAAAATTATGGTTAATTTTTAATTTATCGGCGATAATTATGAAATAATAGTATCGCGAAAATATTCAAATTATCGCTGGGCGATTAATAAAAACGTCGCTTCGGCTATTTAAAACGTAATCGATATTAATATTATAGAATAATGTTTTCGTAACAATTTCCGAACGAAATTGGGAATATATTTGCTATGAAATTAAATGAGGAGACGTAGTCAAAATATTTTTACTGAACAATTAACTGGCTTAAATTTAATTAAAAGACTCGCCCGGTGTCTGCGCGCAAACAGCGTTTGAAGATTACTTAAGGAATTAGCGCTATTCTTCAAAATTTTCACTGAAATTGTGATGAATTACGTTGACGAATTTTAAAAAAATATTTAGATCTAATTTTTACATTCAAAATACACTTTTTAAATACAATACGCGTCGGTATAGAACTTGGGCACAATCATGGTTTCGTAGATTCTACGTAGCTAAATGGAGCCAGGCCGCTATCCAGGCCAATTCGGTGACATGTGTGCTTCAGGAGGTACCCATAGCACCCATGAATTATATAATAATTGGTCTGATTATTATTGTTACAATCCACGCGTTGACAGCTCGACTCCCGGGCTTATGACTGGCGACCTGACCCGTATTCGAAGAGCCAAGATAACCTTGAGGACGACCCTCACAGTCCTGTAATCAGGGTAGAAACGGACGTGTCTCTACTGGAGATCGCGTAGTGTACTCCAGGTGGCAAAAACCCGCCTTAGTGATAGAAGGGTACTTAAATAAATAATAAATAAAATTAAATACTGTTCAAAAATAATTGAACGATTTATAACTAAAAGCAGACCTCTCAGTTTTTTTTTTTTAATTTTTATATCGAAATTTTATCAATGTTATTAATTATTTCCTAATAAAATACTTAAAATCATAAAGCTGTCAATGCAGTTATTGGTGTATTAACGTCAGATAAAGTCAGATAAAAGTGTAAAAAAAAATCTTTCTGATTTTTTAAGATTTTTAATCTAAAATCCTATGGTCGCAAATTGCGACTTTTCCGCCAATTATGTGTTTAAATTATATTTATTTATTTTAATTTAATATCATTTTAATACAATTTTAATTAAAAAGTCAATAAAAATCTAGTTCTGAAAAGAAGCGCTTTATGCGCTTTAAGCTCTCAATCATCGTAAATTTTAAGAATTTTTAATTATATTGGAGAGTGAATACATATGTATTTATTTATTTATTTGACTACGATGGATGCATAGCATAACAGAATGATTAAATAGCCCCATTTGCCCTATAAAGTTTCTAAAGATGTAAGGGGAATGAGTCTCTCACACTTAGATTCCCCCCAGTGTCAAACCACGACACTGGTTAATTTTAATATTATTTCAGTTGGATTGAAATTTGTATTATTGATGTTATAATTATTTATTCGACGAAGGATAGATGATATTTAATTAATTAACTCCAACGCGTCAAAGGTTATGGGTCTCTTCCACTTACATACCCCCTGGTCAGTGTTATAAAGAATTCCCTGAGTTCATAGTTTTCCTCGGACACCTATCCGACTACTAACTTAGGTCAGTCGCGTCAGTCGTTAACTTACATCATAGAAATACAGTTTTTTCACGTCAAATACACCTTTTAATCAAATATAATCAAATACACATCCTTTTTCAAATCAAATGCATCCTTCTACAAATCAAATGCACCTTTTTAAAAATTAAATTAACAAATTTTAAAAATGTAAAAAACGGGTTCTACTGTATTTATGTAGTACCCCGAATTTACGTTTTCGGTATAAACGGGTATTTAGTGGGTTTCAAAGACATTTAATGGAAACACATTTTTCTTTCGCTCAAGATTATGAAAGAGAAACTTCATTTGCCAAACCTTCTGAAACATCGCCAAGCATTGTTATAAAGGTTTCAGAAATTCTAAAATAGTAGAGCGACATTAGTTTAAAAAAAATACCTCTTAATGCTACCGTAGCAGAATTATTTTTTTCTCTGTCTATTTCTGAATTACAAAATTAAAGAACCATAGAGCTCCAAATTGTAACTCATTAATGCTGATTGAGAAGAAAAAAATGAGAAAAATGAGCGTTATTGGAACAACGCGTTATCGGCATAACGAAGCACATACAAAATTTAGGGTTAGGGAGATTTTGCAAAAAAATACAAATCTGCCAAAACTAAGAACAATATAAAAAAAAATTATGAATCTTAAATGAATGAAATATTCGGTTGCCATGCATGCGATCGCCGACATACACATAGACATCCGTGGCTCATTGTCTACATCAGGCGTGAATGGTGAGAAACGTGCCGAACACTCGCACACATGAGAACATATATATGTGCGAGCGAGATCAACACACAGGCGCACCTGGCCAAACAGCATAGAATTTACGGTCGAGCATGAATAGAATGCGGTCGCGTTATTAGAGTGAGTTCCGCGATTTATTTTCAAATTCGCGCTCTCGGAACACGCGCTATTGAGGGTATTACTGTACTAGTTTTTTACTGACTTCTAACGTCTAACGACACCATCGAACCCTGGGCTGTGTGAAAATCTCTCTAAAGATCCCAGATTGACTACAGATATATCGACAATAAACAAACAAATACTACAACTCATTCTTCGGAGTAAGATTCGAGGAAGACGAGCCCTCGGGAAACCAAGGACATCCTGACTATACTACCCAGGACTTCAGTCAGGACGAGTACATCCTGACAAATCTACGACAGTGGTTTAATGGATAAGCCACTCCCTTGTTATATTACAAAGCCCAACGTCTGCTAGTGGACACAGCACGTAAAAAAATTTGATGACTTAATTAATCTTTACACAGAATCGTCATATAGATTTTGAAAGGCAGTGGTTGGAGTGATTCCTTGCTCTTGTTGTATAGAATTAAAGTTTATTTTGATGACCCTAAAACTATTTACCTGTCCGCTGGAAAATATGTTCCAACTTCTCCATTGGAAAAGACAGGGTTGGAACAGACACACCTCAGATTTGCATATGACATTAACTCGGCCAGACTATTCAACAAGAAGTTCGACTAAGATGGGGAGCGTTTGGGAAACTAATACATTTACTGAAATCCCCTAATGCCTAAAAACTAAGCTATTTAACCAGGGTATTCTCCCGGTAATGACCTACGGCGTCGAAACCTGTGCACTTACGGCGGGACTAGTCTATAAGTTCAAAGTGACTCAGAGGGCGATGGAGCGAACAATGTTAGGTATATCTTCGAGCGATTGAATCCATAACGAAACGATCCACAAGAGAACTAAAGTGAATGGCATTGCCACAAGAATCGCCCGCAGGGAAGACGGGCGATGGAACCGGAAAGTTATGGACTGAAGGCCACTAACAGGTCAACGAAAAGTAGGTCGCCCGACGAGATAGACATATTCAAACTTGCGAGGGTCACCTAGAAGAGGGCAGCCTATTATCAAAGTATAAAAAAAATAGGAGAGACCTTCACCCAGCAGAGTAATAATTATATAATCGAATTCATAGTGATATCTTTAAAATTATTTTATTCGTGTCTATAAAAAAGCACTATATACTGAAACGCGATAAAAATTTAATGTATCGATACTCGACCGTTTACAATATTTTCGACGCATGTTCGACGTAAAAAAAATATATGAAATAAAATTTTCTCACATTACGTCAAGGGTCCTTATGCCCTTTCATGTACAGGACATTGAATAAATAAAACATTTTACTTAAAATACTTTTTTTCGCCGCGCAAATATCCGTTTCTGACGTTTTTATTCAGTGGATACACCGACAGAATAGCAACAAGAATGTTGCCGAGAAAAAATCCGATACTTGTTGGAATCGACGAGGCATAAACAACGCGATAATAATAATATTTAACCAAAAAAATGCGTTGTTCAGTAGTTCAGTTACTTCAGTAGTTCGCCAGCGTTCGACGTGCGAGCTGCGTCGTGCGCGCTCTGCAAAACAGGGTGTTCATGATGTATTTTATATAAAAAAAAATATTTTAGTTTTTCGCACTTTCGATTGCGTTCGCTATACGGCCATTATTATTATTTGCCCGATTACACCCAGCACCATACACCATCCAAAGTTGCGATTTATCAGTTTTATTGCTCTCCCCCGAAGCCACATATCGTTTCACTTGTGTAAATGTAATTGGAGATCTCTCGGATTACCCGATGTAACAATGGGGGACCCTGTACTGTGAAGCACCCTGTAGACATTCAAAGCTAAAGTGCCATCCGGAGATGAAAGTCAGATCCGTATTGTAGCACACGATCATTTAGAATAACGATCATTTCCATTTTTTTTTTTAATAAAATATGTATTATTATAATAAAAATATAATAATATATTAGACGTCTGGTTTCGATGTGTTACCCTCTCTATATTCGGTTCACGTACTGAATGTACTCGGCACCGCTGACATTGAAAGAGTACCGGATGTTTCATAAGAAATAACCACATTTTTTCATTAGAAACGTGTGCCAGTATTTCACCTATATTTACTAGCACCACAATATCATATTATTATATATTTATCAAACATGAATTACGATTATTATGTAACACAACACGATGTTTTGTGTAATGTATATACCTATTAGGAAAAACGGAAATTAATGACATTTTTTGTTGCGTTACTTTGGAACTGGTTTGTCAACGGCTGTCGTTAATTTAACACGTCGCGATTAGTATCGTTTTGAAGCTGTTTTGATTTTCTTTTTATTATTTCAACCATAGTAAAAAACACAACAGCTAGTGATTAAGAGACACATTTAAGGTATTTTATGCTACGAAAAATATGGAGACATCTTGTATCCTCGTGTAATATTATAGATGGTTTTAAAAGTTCAAAGGGATGAAAGTAGGCGAAAGGTCAAACCCAAATTAAGAATATAAGCGACGATGACTTATTAAACTCATACATGAGATTACCCAATTCTTGTAAAACAATCAAGGAGTTGTCACAAGATCTTACTTACTTACATGAATGGCCTCCCAACCTAATGCGGGTCTTTGGCACCTGGAGGAGACTATGCGAACTTTGTCGATCTGGGCTTCTTTCATCCACCTCTCAAGCTTCAGAAGAGAAGTGTTCGACTCTACCCCAAGGCTAGGATTGCGATGGTTGTCCTCAAAGATTATTTGACTCTTTCAATATAGATATAGATTTATATTTGATTTAGGGTCTAATAGGGTCCTACGTGTAACGCCGATAGTACAATCTCAACCACGTCCGATACCGAGACCTAAAAAAACTCAGCACTAGTTCTTAATTTTTTCTTGATAGACTTCACGTTAGTTTTTACGACATAGATGTAAAAATGGGAGACCAGAGATTTTATCAGATGTATTTTAAGTGTTCGTCTATTCATAGTATTATGTATCAGTAAGATCATACTATAGCTCTCTTCGTGCTTCACTATATTAGGATCAGAGGGAAACTCTTGGTAGACTTCCCCCCCCCCCTTTCAGTGGGTAGTGACTTACCGGCCAAATCTCTTCTCCACTTTGTAACCACATCCTGGACTTGCCTCAAAGCGTTCGCAAAAAAGTGGCAATCTTCCGGCTCTTTGAATGTTCTTTGATGGCCTAAAAGCTGTCGATAATCATTAACTGGACATGGATTTGTTGATTTATGGAAAAATCACTCAAATAGTTCAAGTTACTGCTCCAGGCTACTAGAAATTGGCCATATTTTCTTTCCCAAAGGTTCTTCCCAAACTTTTGGGTCAGTCAATTTCTGTCTGACCTTGGCTAATTTGAAGGATAAGCCTAAAGAGCTAAGTATATTAGCGTATTCACACTGTTTCTTGTGTCTTACAGGATTTCAGTTACGTTCTGTGGTCCTGTCCCCACCTGGACGTCGAGCGTCACGACATACTTCATGCTGTCCGATGCGGTATTCCTACTACAGATTTCCCAGCCAAATATATCCGTATTTATTCTTGTGGTGCTGTTCCCTGACTTCAATAAAGAGAAATAGTTCTTCTACTTCAAGGCATTCAATAGTCAAGGGTCTTCTTCATTTACCTATTCATCACTTGCCTTCTATCATGCCTTAAATTAACAGTTGTAGAAGACGATCAGTTGTGGAAAGCTATGAACTACATGGATTACCCTTAGTTTTAAATTATTTTACGATTAATTTGAGCGATTCAGATTGGAGTCTTAGTATGTGAGTAGCTCGTTATAGTCAATAGTTAAAGATAATTTTAAAAAGCACGAAAAAAATGAGTACTTTTACCGGGATTAAGGATCAGAAGTAAAAACATATTAGTTTTCGATGTTTGTCGCGTGTCGGTGGTGGACGTGGCGGCAAAGGTGGCTGCGCACAATTATGGTTTTGTAGATTCTACGGAGCTATGAGGAGCCAGGCCGCTATTCAGGCCAGTTCGGTGAAGTGTGTGCTACAGTAGGTGCTCGTATTACCCGGTCAGACCGTGAACTAAATACAAATTAGCCCTAGCCTCGTCTGATTATTATTGTTACAATCCGCGCGTTGACAGCTC
>JAGXCT010035023.1:0-92623 GCA_022495035.1 Philopotamus ludificatus
GATTATATGAATATAAACGAAAAAAATAAATAAAAATGATATTTGTGTCTGAATTATAAATATTACTTTTATTTAATCACAGTTTTTCTAATAATTACAGAATTTAATTTAACTTTAATTTTTGTCTGTATTTTTTTGATTAATGCGAGGGCGGCCGAGTCCCAGATTTGGGATATATGAACGATCTGAGGTCTAATATTGAGGTCTAGAACGATCTGAGGTCTAATACTGAGGTTATTTACGTCTGCGATTTTTAGTTTGATATTCCGGAATTAAAACTTGATAATCAAAAAAATAATATTTCGAAATCGAAGTCATTTTTCCTTGGACATTTTCATTTTCATTTTTCCTAAGACGGCTTGGGTCCCCGAGGTATGGACACGAAAAGGAAGCCCTCGCGTTTAATTACTGACAGATTAATTATTACGGCGACGGGCGTTGGTGCAATGCATCCCCGGCGATTGTTAATGATGGACGGTATTCGGGCTGTTAGGACCGCACGGGGTTATTTTTAAAAGCGCGCGGGGAGCGGGTGGTCAGCCTGCGCCGACAGTTCCGCGTCCGCTGACAGCGACGACCTTGGACAGCTCCGTCTTCCTGCCTGGGCCGCCGCAGCCTCACCGCCACCTCGCTGCCGCCTCAGTGCTGGTCGAATGAGCGCGGACGCCGCACGGACCCCGCCGCCGGTATTCCAATTTGGCGGGCCACGACATTGACAATGGGTCGCGTTACGTAACGACATAAGCGCCACTCGTATTGTTGCAAGAGCCGCGAGCCGGTCCGCTTTGACATTTCTCAAACCGATCGAAATTTCGAATAAAAATATCAAACGAAACAAAAGAAGTCAGCGGGTGTGATTTAAACACGTGATAAAGTGACCAGGTGAAAACAAGTGAACGTTGTGTCAAATTTTCGCGGGAAAACGCGGCGCTTGCGTTTCTCGCCCTAAGGGCGCGAGCCATTAGTATTGTCATACATTATCAAGGTAATATTTATATCTTATTTCACATACACGATAATAATTCTCGCGATTTTAACAAGCATACGTGATGTCGGAGAATAGTACTCGGACGATTGATCACGTATAACGATTATTTAAAATTTTGCGACGTCGACATAAACCGCAAATTATTTATTAATGCACGGCGTCGACGGGTCAGGAAATTATCGGCCATATATTGATCGTGACCTTCTGAAATTTTGCGTTTTCGACGGTAACCTTTCAAAATTCCGAGTTTCATAATGCGCTAGGGCGAATAATACTTTCGACGCCGAGTCGTATAATACATCATCGACCGAAGGCCGATCCGATAAATTATATTTCGGGCTCAAAAACTTATTATATTATATTGTTGTAGTCGTCCGATATCGTTTTTAGGCGCAAACCGGTTCGCTCCGATGGAGTCCGAGGGATTTGCGTCCCGGATCTCGCAATTAATACGTCACGTTTCGTATGCAAAAAAAAAATTACGGATCTATTTTTTGCGAATCTCCTCCTAATCTACTGTATCATCTGAGCGCAAATTTATTCGTCGCAATTTATTTTATTTTTTTTATTAAAAAATCATAAATGATTTCCTATCTTCGTTTCACGTATTATAAATTTCCCGCATTTTTTTTAATAAAAAACAACATTCTCAAATATTATTTATTTTTATTTGCAAATATAGTTAGCAAACATTGCATAAATTAATAAAAAATCATATTTGTCATTCATTAAATCAATTATATGAAAATATTTGTAATAGAAAAATGTTTATATTGTCTCTATACTGCTCTAGGGATCAATAACCTTTTTTTATATCGTAGAGCCGTATTATTTTTTTATACATAATTGAGTACATATACGAGGATTGATAATAAAATTAGCATAATTTCCCATTTACAAATAAACCTTTGTCAGATCCAATCGTTGAAGCACTTCTGAAACGCATTTTTCAATATGAAGTCTCGTAGAAAGCCGAATATGAGGCGAATATGGATGGTATATCACTCTAACGGTGTTATTTTTTTTTTTCAAAATAAATAATCGTTTCTCAAATCACCAGTATTCTTATATAATATAAAAAAAAGGAATAGTAAAAAATGTCGAGTAAGACTCGACTCGTGTTTGCTTATATTTCTTTTTCATATATCTGTTGAAAAATAATTTAATATTTATTCTCTAGATAATTATTCGTTAGTCCATACTTGAAAGCATCTCGGTTTTGGTAAGATAGAGTAAAAATTATGTTTTTTTGGGAATTTATCATGCGTTTTTATCCCTCCGAATATATAATATCTAATTAAAAACAAAAAAATTATGATTCGAGATATTCGCCTATTTTTATTGATTTACGTTAATATAAAATTTATTGATTATTAAAACATTTTTCTATAAAATTGCATTTTAATAAATATTTAATTTATTAATGCTAAAAAGCACACGAAATGCCTCACAACCATACGTTTTTTATCCCTGATTTATAACATAAGTGAAAATGTTTTTAGATCACGTTTTAATCAATTTCATGAAAAAATTAAGTTTATAATTCGAGATATTCGCATATTCTTAAGAATTACGTTTTAATAAATAATTCTTAATATTCGTCCAATTTTCTTTTTGACTGTATATTATTAATAATTACTCTGGTATACTATATAAATTATTTTTTTATTCATTCCTTCAGACATACAGTCAGATTTACAGTAAAACAAAAGATTATTGTTCACCTCGATTAAAAAAAATCGATTTGAAAAGTTATTGTTTTTTTGGGGGTTTATCTAAGAGTATCTAAGTAAGGGATGAAAAAATGCAATATGACCTAGCCGTTCCGATGGGGTATATTATGGATCCCCAGTTTTTTATTCTTCTCGAATAACTACTTTAATATAAATCCGACCTGTCACAAACTTTTTGTATTTGTCTAAAGAAAAATCTAAAGATTTTGATTTTTCTCGAATAATTATTTTATTATGTATCCTACGTATTAAAAACTATTTGTATTTGTTTAAAAAAAGTCTAAAAAATAAATATTATAAATCATCATTGTCCTTTACTGTCTGCAATTGCAAAAAAAAATTAATAAAAACAACGAAATTCGCTGCTGTTGCCATGTGCGCGATGTTTTTTTTCTCTCGCATCCGGTATGATTTGCCATTGCCAATTTAATAACTATTTTTATTCTTAAAATAGTCCATTTAAAAAAAATGTCAAGATATTAATGAATTTACCCTAAGAGGAGAACTTAGCCCTAAGAGGATAAAATCATTATTTTGTTCTAAAATCTTAATTTTTGAATTCTTAGAATATTTAAACAGATTTATGAACACATATGTATTCAATGAAACATACAGATCCTTTAAATCCATTAACAATAGAGTTCTGAAACTCAGATTTTACCTGTAAAAGTAAAAAAATGCTCTTAAATTTTATAGTCACACGTTTACTATTAGTCAGAAAACAAAATTATTTGTTTCCAGATGCGTAGAATCAATATGCCACGGATGATGTAGCAAACATGTAATGCGGTTTTAGAGTACCGTTGATCTCGATCATTATTCTTGTGGTTTATAATATTAATAAATACTATATAATAATAAATTACAGTTTATTTTCTTGTGCCATGTCATTTCTAAGTCGCATAAAAACGATAAAATCTAAATTATGGTGTTATTATATTAAAAAAATATTTTTTTATTAATAATTGTAAATCGATCTATCCGTATACTCGTCCCGGATATGCATAGATTATGGTTTTAAAAAATATTATGTAATTTTGGACGCATAATTTTGAAGTTCAGCACGTTCCAGTAAGATTTATTTCCCAGTTAAACTTTAACACGGCACCGAGTTACCGTTGTTCGCGGATAATGTTTTCAAAATTCGCATTGTAGAATGCAAATGTATTCCATGAATCATATTATGTCCTGAATAAATTACGGACAAACACATAAACCGGTCACGGATTATCGCCGATCAAACGAACACGAATTACGTTCAAATTTGGCAATAAATCTGCAACAAAGGTAACGAGATCTTGCGCATTTTTTTTCTTCGTCAAATCCAATTATCGGCGTACATCCTTCGGCGATGATTTTTTTGCGATTCAAATCCGATCCGCAAATAGCTACAGATTACAGTAATATGCGATTTGGAAGCTGGCCTCGGATATTTTTATCAATTAGCGTATCGTGACCGGCGATGTTAATTTTTATTAACGAGGAAGTACTTGGTTATGCGATTTTTCGCTACTTTTTTGTTGGTAATTCTCGCGTCGTGATTTTTTTGTCCAGTTTTAAAATCTGATCTTGATATTTGACGGGATTATTCGAATCGTAAATTGATTTGTTATAATGATCAATCGATCGCGGACGATAAAAAAATATAATCACGTTACAAGGATGCTGAATCATTATTTAATCGTCGATTATTTTAAAGTCGAGCATTCATTCGCTGCTAATCTTTGCAAGGTCGAGAATTCGCACATTTAATTGTGTTAATTATTGACGATTGCTTGAATTCTACTGCCAAAAATTCTATTTCAAAAAAAAAATGCCAATGGCTTGTAGGTGACAGTGGCTTGTAGGTAACAGTGGCTTGTAGGTGACAGGGCTTGTAGGTTAGAGTGGCTTGTAGGTGACAGTGGCTTGTAGGTACCAATGGCTTGTAGGTAACAGTGGCTTGTAGGTAACAGTGGTTTAAAGGCAGCGTCAGAAACAGAGGCTCGGTATGGCAGAAGTCAGGCGCATAGAAAGCGTCATCCACGAAACAAAGAAAGGATCTATAAAACTATAAAAGTATTAGCTGACGGATCGGTTAAAAGAGCAAAATCAATAAAATATTTTATTAACAAAAAAAATTATATATACAGTAGAACCTCGATTATCCGGATTGGTCAAAATAAACAAAAAAAATACGAATTAGTTTTTTGTGTACGGGCGTGCTGATTTTCACATCTGCTGTTTACGTATGTGCCAAACGCTTTATGCATTTGTTCAAGTTTCAACAAGTCCAGGTTTTTGTCTAATAAATATGGTGTCGGAACGTCAACGATCTCGGATATAAAAAAAAAAGTGAAAAAGTTTTAAAGTTTACTAATGGTTTAATGTCAGAAGATGGAACCTCAGAGCGTAAAGTTATGAAAAAATCAGCAAAAGAAGAAGTTGAAGAGTGTATTTTATGTGGTTCAGCATGATCATTTGGACAGCCAATGTCTGGTCCATTATTGTGCAGGGCGCAACATTTTATCACAAGATTAAATGGAGATTCCCCTATTCAAAGCAAGCCTGGGTTTGAAAGATTCAAAGGACGTGACATGGTTTCAGGGAACTTGAAATTCATGGGGAAAAGTCAGCCGACATACCTTCAGCAAACACTTCTACTGACATTACTGAACATTTCCGTGAGAGGGGCTGATCTGATGAATAATTTATTTATATAATGCTGACGAGACCATTATATTGCAAGAAACTAATTCTAATAAATCTTTAGCATCAAGTGAAAATACTGCACTAGGGTACAAATTGCAAAGAACGTGTCACCATAATGGTAGTGTGCCAACAAACAGGCACATAGACTTCCATAGGACATAGAAATTATAAAGCTTATCATGAATAACTATTTCTATTCTTATAATAATCTTTTTTTTTTAAAAGTCAAGATATTTATAAATAATTCATCAATATCTTGGGTTGAAATGCTTGGGGTCTATTTTCCCTTATAAAAATAGACCCCCTTCAGACGACTGGGTTGGTTTGGACGTGGACGTGGCTTGTAGGTAACAGTGGCTTGTAAGTAACAGTGGCTTGTAGGTGACAGTGGCTTGTAGGTAACAGTGGCTTGTAGGTTAGGGTGGCTTGTAGGTGACGGTGGCTTGTAGGTACCAATGGCTTGTAGGTAACAGTGGCTTGTAGGTAACAGTGACTTGTAGAGGGGTGGCTTGTAGGTGACGGTGGCTTGTAGGTACCAATGGCTTGTAGGTAACAGTGGCTTGTAGGTAACAGTGGCTTGTAGGTAACAGTGGCTTGTAGGTAACAGTGGCTTGTAGGTAACAGTGGCTTGTAGGTAACAGTGGCTTGTAGGTAACAAGAGAAAGGCGGTTTATCCATACTCAATTAGTAAAAATAAAAATATGAAAAGGACTATAAAAAAACTATAATAGTATTAGCTGGACGGATCGGTTAAAAGAGCAAAATCAATAAAATATTTTATTAATAAAAAAAATTATATATAAAAGGGTGCATTTGACGTAAAAAAAACGCATGTTTTATAAAAATATTTATGTAGGTAGTTTGACGCGTTGGATTACAAAACAAATAATATTAATTTCAATCTAACTGAAATAATATAAAAAATAACCAGTGTCGTGGTTTGACACTGGGGGAATTTAAGTGTGAGGGACGCATTCCTCTTGCATCTTTAGAACCTTTATCGAATCTTTATCAAATCAAATGCCTTGTCAACCAAAGAGCATTGACCTTTATTTCGGTGGGCAATATTTTATATACGTATGAAATATGTAATTTGACCTCGAAAATATTAGCTTTTTGCAGAAAGAAGCAATTAAGAGGAAAACAATTGCAATTCAATGTAAATCAAATTGACCCATTTTCTATTGAAATGTCTATTGAAAAGAGGTCAATTTGATTTGCAAAAGGGTATATTTGACGTAAAAATCAAGTCACTATATATATGATGTCACTGTTTTTTTTTAATATTAGTATACTATATTTGGTAATACAAATTCTAAAGTTAACCATTTTAAAAAAATGCAATTAAAATATTATCGCATTTTTAAAAATATCTAAAAAATCAAAATTAAGGTAATATATTTTACATTTTTGAAAAAACTTTGCGAATAACTCGATTAACCGAAACTTTGCCTTTAACTGGATTTTTAAATGTTGGCACGGCTCGTCCGGGTAAAAGAAATTTGATATAAACAGAGAAAATATATACATGTACAAAAAATCCTGCCACTTAGCAAAAGCAAGCGAAAAAACAACACCAAAACAAGCGAGAAATATTGTTTTTTAGTTAATACACAACTCTGGTAATTTAATATACAAAATTATACAGAATAATATGGCATAATTGTAAATATTTCATGGCTGTTATTTTGAAATATTTATTACATATTTACCTATATGTATTATAAATTTCATAAGCATAGCTCAAATGGAAAAGAAGTTACAGATTTTTGGCAGTTGAATTCATAATTCGTCCCACTATGCGGCGGCTCTAAACCAACGACTCTGGCTGTTGGGGTATATTTTGTATGGAAATAGACCCAAAATATTTCAAGTCAAGATATTGATATATTTTTCGACAATACCTCGACATTTGTTTTAAAAATACATCTAAGTATAAAAATAGTTACTCATGATATCCTTCGTAATTTGGTCGATAATTTAGATTTTTTTTTACTAATCAATATGACGCTTAAGTGTCGTGCGAACTCGACGATGTTTCGCCGCGACTGAGGCACGCTCCCGGCTCCTCCCATGTGGTTACACACCTTGCGCAGCACGATGTTATATCTCGTTCGCACCTGCACTTGCGCGATGTTTTATCTCGCTCGTATTCGGTACGGAGCGATAAAAATATCGCGTTTATATTTTCTTTTCGCAATTGCGGACGATAAAGGTCTGATGAAGATTATTTATAGTTATTCTTTAGACTATTTTAGACAAATAAAAAAAGATTTTCGAGACAAATCAAAAACTTGGGGTTCCAAATAGACACGATCAAGGGACATTTGCCAATCGAGTACGGCGGAGGCTGAAGACCTGTCCGTGCATAACACCGATTCGTGTCTGCATCTTCTGCAATTATAAAATAATAACTTTGATTAAATACTGAAGTGTAATTGGCCCCATGTCCTCAAAGCGTCACTCGATCACAATGGCATAATCGCAAGGCTTATATCATCGCAGTAATCGATTCGCGTGATTATCAGCCTTAACCGACTATTGTATTTCTGTATTCTCGATAAATAAAAAAACTGACATACTTTCAGAAAATTAGACGTATTTACTCGGCCCGGTGTAAACTAGATGTTAGAAAATATATATATTAGTTATAAATCCGAAACAGAAGTGATTAGAGTCTGGTTCTCGAGCCGAAGAGCCACTCGTTTATTTTTTGCTGTGGTTATAGTCTCTGTTTGTTTATGAATAAGGAAAATCTATTGATTTCAATTATAATACGACAATGATATTTGCGTTCAAATGTCAATGTCACAGTATGTTCATAATGTCGCAAAGGTTATTCGATTTGGAATTGTAAAATTTATTTCTCCATTGAATCATTAATTGCTTTGTTGCAAAATTACACATTTTCAATAACCATTAATTCTAGACTTTGATCTTGGTTAAGAAAAACTAACAGTAATCAACGATTTTCGTTTAAAAATACAATGAATGTAAAAAAAATTGTTTTTTTTAATTTTTTTTTAACCGTTTATGACGTATCGTGCCTTGTATATCTTTTTAAAAAGCCTATTGGGCTTTATCTATTTATATATAGAAGTAATACTTTAAAAACATTTTAACCACATTTATGGTGTTAGTCACTGATACTAAAAACTACTTATTGTTACGTTAAATAATTTATCTAGTTTTCGAAATTAATTAAAAACACAAATTAAAATGTCGAGTTACACTCGACATTTAAAAAAGTTGATACACTCTTATAACGCTTCTTTTGATTCAATGTTTACTACAGAATGCTAATATTTTTAAAGTCAAATGACGTATATATATAATGCATTCCCGAGCGAAATAAAGGTCAATGCTTTTTGGTTGACAGGGGACTTTGTAGAAAACAGCGATTAAAAGGCAGCGTTATAGGAGGGCTAACTACTACTTTTTTATTTACTATTATTTTACTCCCGAGAAAACAAAAATATCTGCCAAGTATTTTTACCCTCTTATAGCGCCGAGATAATAATAATCCTATGGAATACTAGTAGAATACAAATTTTGAGGTTAAGTTTTTTAAAAATAGCTTAATCTTTCTCACAATTTTTATTTTACTTGAATAACTCATTTAATATAAACATTACATCTTTTAGAATGTATTCCTCATTAATCCTACTTCCTCGCAAAATGGACAATAATATGTATTTATTTTTCAAGCTAAAGTTATTTACTGTCAACCCTCCCATAGCGTCAATATAGGGATAACGCTATAGAAATTTGCTCTATAAAAGACTTAACATCTATACAAAATTTAGGATTAGGATTTTTTATCGTATTTTATAAATTGAACGTAATTAATGCTTCAAACATTTTTCATTCACATATTTTAAATGACCTTGTTCTATTTTTAGTTTGTTCATGCGGGCGTAACATATTTTGTTGTTATGCAAATGGTATTGAAGTTTATTTCACATATTTACGAAATATGTAATATTTGGTCTTAAAAATTTATCGTTTTTTAAAAGGAGCATTATTGGAGGGACTACAGCACACGCCGCTCTATAGCAGAGAGGTTAGGAGGGTTGGCTGTATTTAGATTATTTTCATTAAAATGTTGCATTTTGATTCATAGTTCAGTTTCTCTTTTAAAGTTAAACCTTTGAAATTGGATTGTTATATACAGTCAGCCCTCCTATAACGCTCGGCAATATATTTACTATTTACCATTTTGTGGAAAAGATATAGGAGAGCTGACTTTATATAATTATATACTATTTTTAAAAATAATCTTGTTTAATCTATTGACTATTCTTTGACTTCTAAATAAGATATATCGTTTTTTTTATAGTAGAAAAAAATTGAATCGATGTTATCTGATCTTTTATTTAATTCCACTATAAAAAAGGTTGATATCACTGCGGTACGTAAATTTAATTCAGTTTTCTCGTATGTATTAATTAGAGTGCTAATTTCGAAAATCTAAACGTCGCATTTAACCAGTTTTAAGCGCTTTAAATAAAATTTATTGTATATCGTGCGTTCGTTTGTGTTAATCCATGACAAATCTTGTCATTACATTTTAATAAACATATTATAAACGAGACGTGACGTCAAATCGCCGGTGTCATCAAATTATTTTGACATTTTTGCCACGATCGAATCGCGCGGCCTCAAGCATCTTCGTTTCGGTCGAGCATGACCGGATTCTCTCGCCACTTACCACCAATCAAGATCGGCAATAGATGACTATCTGTCCGTGCAATATTTCCAGAATTTACAATCGCGGCATCGTCCTCGTTTCCATTATCCGCAGCCACAAATTAACATCGAGCCGGGTGTCGATCGTCTCTCGGCACACACATACATACACACACACACAAACGTTCGAAACTTTAAATAATTAATGTCCGTTTTGAAGATGTCGTGATATCGTGTCTGTGGCAGAATGCAGATTACCGTCGGTGATTTACCGAGGTGCGAAATTCAATAAGGCCATAAGTCACGACGCGGGGATGTCGCGCGCGGCGCGCATGTACCTCTGTCGCACCGCCGTCCGTCCAGTTGCGCAGGCGCATGCGAATATAATATAATGCATAAATAATGCAATAATCATTCCTCATTGATAATCCCCTCGGACCGCTGCGTTATTTATGGTGATATACGCGTCGCGGCCGTAAACATGCGATTTTGCAATAGTCGGCGAGGAGATTCTCGCGCCGGGCGATTGTATGATAAATTGCCGGTAATAATACAAATTGTATCTAATCAACGGCGGAATTGTATCCAATTAGAAAATGTTTTATTATTTAAATTCAGCGTTTGCATTGATTCTAATCATTATCCTTGGAATGTGTAATGCATCTGAATTTGCACGTATCTGGTTGCATCAGTGCGCTAAAAGTAATGAATTAAGGAATGTCATGAATAAATCTGATTTGTGCAATTATTGTTGCAATCATATGCATTGAATTATTAATCAGAATAATATTAAATGACATTTTTCTTTAGTCGGCTATTTTTGTTTCGAATCTTCTTGATTTTCTCTCCCCGGGATTATTTGCATTCTGCATCCCGCATCGCAGCTACTACGGTGGAACCTGTGATGTTCTTTATGTTCTCCTTTATGGTCCATGTCTCTTCGCCGTAATTTAAAATGGAGAATAACAGACTCCGCACTAAACATTTTTTTTACTTTTTGGATATCCCCCTGTTTTTCCAACTTGTCAATAGCTTTTTTCACATCTCTATTTTCCTTGTTATCTCTGGCTCACAATTTTCGTTACTCGTAAGAAGTGATCCAATTAACGTTACTCGTAAGAAGATTAACAGATCTGGATGGCTGATTTCACTATTTTTTGTAATAAATTTTCTGAGATATGTGCATTCCTGTACGATCTAAAAGCTGTACTATTCGACTTTTAGGGATTAAAGAATCAATCCTTAGCATATGTTTTGTTTTGGTCTCATTGAAGACGTGACATTAGTTTGTAAACCTGAATGAGCAGGTGCATTATCTAAAAACAACATTGCTCTCCTTGACAACCTCTTAATTTTCAAGAAATCTCTCATTAAGTATTGAACCAATAATCAACAGGAAGATTTCTTATTTCTGTATCTTTAAATGAACTTAATTTTTCTAGCTTTTCTTATCATCATATGCTTTATTTTTGAGTTTCAGATGAGTTTGTTAACGGTTAGAGTAGACTCTTCTATAAGGTTCTATATAGATTCTGCCTTTACGTATATTTATTTTTTTTAGATTTTTTAATATACTCAACTCTTTTTTATACGGATACGATCTACCAAAAACCATATAAAAACTGTGAAAAAAGTGAATTCATACTAAAATTGACGATTGATTTCCTTTATTTAAAAAAGCGTGCTATTTTTATGGGTTGTGGTATAGAAAACCGTGTAAAAAATATAAACTTGGCGTATAATGCAGTGATATTTTGGTACGGTATTCCGTCAGTGCGCACACTGACGTCCGCCAGTACAAACATGTACTATTTAACCTAGCCGTGCCGATGTGGTCTATCGGGGACTCCAAGTTTTTGATTTTTCTCGAATCACACGGTTATTTTGGGTTTTATTGTCAGATTTTCTTTAATTTTGATTGTTAATACTTCAACAGAGGTTTAATTTAAACCAAATTATTTCAACGAAAAGAGAGCGCAAAAGTATTTTTTTATATAACATCATTTAAATATTCAATTAACTAACACATATATAATATATAATTAAATATTTTTTATAGTTATTTTTAAACTTAACACTATATTGTAGAACACATAATAACAGTAGCTCTAGTAAACTGGTACTAATATGTAAAAAGGGCCACTAATTTTTTTTAAATATATAAATAATATTTCTATATGTTTTATAATATTCATAGTTTTAACAGTCTTATGATATCGATGAAAAAACACCGTTATATGCGATACATATTAAATAGCACTTGGTTCTTTTATATCCAAAATTTCACTAGGAACCCAAAAAAATACTAATATTCCGATTTGCGATTTTATCATAGAATGTGTTTAAATTCATATTTTTTTTGCCCTAGTAATTTACTATTCGACTGCTTTAATCTTCAGACGTCAGAGAAATCTTTCTCTAGAAATAAATTAATCATATGTATGTAAATTGATGATTGACCAATCAAAACAAAACCTCGTAGAACGACATTATATGTCTCTTGAATAACATCCAAATTAAGACTTATTAATGCTAATTAAAGTTATAAAAGCGTCATCGGATAATTACAAACGCGTTTAAGTATAAATCCGTGATTTAAATGTTTTTTATGCGACATTCGAACTCGGACACGATCGTTTAAATTATTTTCGCTGCCGAAAACCCGATATCTTTCTACATAAATTAAATAATTACACACTGGTTTTTTTTTTTTGCTGGAAAAAGAAGACCTGTATTTATGACTTTCGACAGAAACGGGTTGCGTTAACCCCCGCTCGTCGATGTCACATAAACAGTGCGACGCCATGAATTAGCACGCGACCTCTGTTAACTTAATGCGGTTGCCGTGTTTTTTTTTATTTGCATGCTTGTTTATATTTATATTTAAATTGTTGACAGTATCTCGATAATTGTTCGTGAGGTCGCAATTAAAAATCTTTCAGGCGATCATTGCGACCTTATCGAGTTTCTCGGATGCAGACGCATTAATCAACTAAAGAAACCACTGTCGCATACAATCCGCTATGGTAATTTGAGAGATCAATGATCTGAACCAAGAACGTATTAATTTCCATTTGCATTATTGATAAAATTAAAATTCTTTGAGATGGGGATATACATCTTATATCCACCTCTCTGTGACCATCGAGACGTTATCCTCTGAAGGTTATATACTCAATTAATGGCGGGAGAATTGATTACTTATATGGTACAATTGTGACTATAAATGGTATAATGGCCCTTTATCACTAAGATGTTTTTTTTTCAATAAATAAGCATCTCTTTGAACCTATTTTTAGATATTCTTATCCTTCTTGGGTAGCAGTAATTGAATTAGCAACCACTGGTTTTTCTTGGATATATTTACAACTGTGCACAGGATATTAATCGTTTTTTTATCATATATAATAAGAATCAGCTTAACCCTTTGGATGCCGAATTTATACCGAGAATGTCAAATAAAAGTGTAATCATTAAAATCCTTTTAGATATAATAATTTGAAATGTTAACTCAATATATATCATTATTATTTATATAATAATATTTATTATTATAAAAAAAATGTCATTATCGAACTTTAACCGTTAACCTACTACGTGGGCCAGACGTATTGGCCCTAAAGATTTTTTAGCAAACGACTTGAAACATGTTTTTTTTTATTTGAATCAGTAAATCCTATTATTAATTTTCCTCAATGCATTTTTCTTGTATTGCTTTTCTCTAGATCTCATTTCTTTCGATTTTTACACATAATAAGTATTGATTTTTATTATTTACATAAATAAACTCATCTGTTTGACAATCTCTGGCATGTCAATGATAAACCAACGGTTTTCAATCTGATTTAATTGTAAATAAACTTATTAAAAATCAAATGCACTTCTTTATATTGACAATTACAATATTAATTTATGGTAAAGCCGTACAATATTGAAGACGATCTTTTCATTTTAATAAATGATTTTTTTATTAACCCTTTAATCTCCGAGCCGATTATATGGATTTTTACTGTAGGCTGTATATACTTCAAATAAAATGAAACGGCTAAACATATCGACATTCTAACAATCACATTGTCTTCAAAAGATGTCTCTGCATTTATTTTCATTTAAAAATATTATATTTATTATATATATTATTATATATAAATAAAATCGTAGTAGCGTTTGCCGTGGCGCTGTTGGTTAGCCGGCTTTGCGTGCCTGCACGCCGTGGCGTCTAAACAGTTAAATCAATCATGTTGTATATTTAAAGTTTTTACACTCAGTTCCTCTTGGTTATAAGACGATTTAAAAAAAAAAGTTTTAATATCATTGACGGCATTCCGTCAGTGCATACACTGATGTCCGTCAGTACACGCATATTTTACACATACAGAACTATTTAACCTATCCGTGCCGGTGTGGTCTATTGGCGAGTAGCGTGGCGACTTTAAGCTTTTGATTTTTCTCGAATAACTCTTTTAATATGAATCCTACATGTCACAAACTTTTTGTATCTATCTAAAAAAGTCTAATGAATAAATATTATGAATAATCATTGTCCTTTATTGTCATTAAAACGTGCTCCGAGAGCGTTATCATTAGCGCGATATATTGATTACTTATAAATCAAAAATATCGATCAAATTTTGAAGCATATAATGAATGAAGGATTTTTATCCTTACAATAATCGATTTTTAAAAAAAATCTAGATATTCATGAAGAATTCATCAATATCTTGATTTGATATGCTTGGGGTTCCCGAGAGACCCCTTCGGACGACGCGATTGATTTTGGATTATTAAAAAGAAATTTAAGCTAAAATATGTACTGCCGTCAGTTCACAAACTGATAAATTTACTATGCTATCCTAAATTCACTGCATCAATTATTTATTCAAAATGTTAGTCAACAACGTATTTTAAATCCATTTGTTAAATTAGTCTTGAAAATTAGATGCTTTTTATGCTATTATGTCCTCTGCATAGGAATTATGTTAGAGGATGTTTTTAAAGTTCAAGAACCCAGTCTGCGTGCCTAAAGATGGTAATGTATCATTTTATCTCGGATCAGGAGCAACACGTTTTTTCCCATAGCAAAATCGAAGGTCAAAATGGACTCGTTTTTTTTTTATTTATTAATAAATTGAAACGGTATGTGCAATTAAGCACTTTCGATTTCAATGGAGCTTCCACTGTGTTATTATATTATTATTTAATAAATAAAATTAATTGATCGTATAATATTGGTGTTTAAGAGGTCACAATACCACCTGACCCTGCGTCATAAGCGCCGCTTACCACTCTCGCCATCAACAATGCGATTCGGTGCATCTGCGAAACGAGCGGAAATTGCATAAACGTGATTTGACGAAATTGCGGAAACACACATATACATATCGGTGAATAATATTGCCTAGACCTTTGAGGTCTGTGCGCCGGCTCGAAGGTCAAAACCGTACAAGACGCCTCGGGCCAAAAACTTGTTGCTCGCCCGACATATGTGTGCGCGCGCGCACGCCATTAATTAACTCGATCACTTCTTTCTTTCGAAAGTGAGTGGTGCTGCGTGCGCATGCACCGGACATCCGTGCAAAAAATATTACGATGACCTTCCGCGATACTTTAAAAATTGATATACTCAAAAAAAGATGCAGTTCTAACTGAGTAAATTGATATATTAGGGAGACCGAAAAGAAGTCAAAATTTTTGAAAAAAACACTTTTGTGTGAAAAGTCCTTCGATTTTTCATCGAAAATCTTTTCCAAGTGCGTTTTCACTTCTCCAACATTATTAAATTGTTTACCTCTCAATGTATTCTCTAACGATCTAAAAAGGTGGTAATCCGACGGCGCGAGATCCGGTGAATAGGGTGAATGAGTTAAAAGTTAACCAAGCTCCCTTATTTTTTTCTGTGTTATTTTTACAGCGTGAGGCCTTGTTGTAGGCAATATTGTCCAAAACTGATCGTTTTTTTATGAACTCTTGTTTTATTCGCTCGAGTTGTTCACAATATAGTCACTGTAACGGTCTGACCAGATTCAAACAATTCATAGGGTATAATTCTAGAAAAATCTCACCACACACAAACAAGGACCTTCTTTATTGTTAGTGATGGTCGAGATGTCGGAACAGGTACTTTACCGAGAGAAAGCCATTGCTTTTTCGTACAGGATTATTGTATAAGGATGGCTCTACGAAAGGACACGCCAAACTCACCCCATATGGGGTCTGACTCAGTGGATCAGGGAGAAGGAGGACCCCGTAAGGTCGGAAGCCTACTGCGGGACCCCCTACCACGTCTCGCAGTAGACTTTGGTTTATCAAGACGGAGCAAGGAATCGATTCCCTCCCCGCTCTTCTCACTTCCAGCACCACGAAGCTTGCGATTAAGTGGAATCATGCGTTTGCCACGACCACTGAACAGCTTTCCTATGCCACGAAGATGATTCTGAACTGTAGACCATGGACAGTCAATCTTTTTTTAAACCACCGATGACACTTAGTTTCAGAATATCCCCGAAAGTATCGGTATTATTTTTCACTGTTTCGTTTGCCTTCATTCCTTGATCGAATAAAAATAGCATACAATGACGTAAGTGTGCTTCTCCTATTGTTGGACATTTTTCCCCCTTGGTAGAAACAAAAATACCGAAAAAAAAAAATTACAAATATAGCTTTAACGTAATAACAAAACTTCCGTGTTTGCGAGATCGTGTCTCGACACAAACTCGCCGTGAATGAGCTCATGGAAGAAATTTTGATTACTTTTCGGTCCGCCTAATATTATTATCAATGTACAGTGGTTGACTGTTATCTACTACCAGTATCGATACCAATTAGTATCGATTGCTGTATTTAAAAATTTGCGGTTAACCACTCGATGATGCAAATTCATTTAGATAACACGTCATAATGAAATTCAACACGAGACTGACCGAGCAATCGAAACCATTGCGGTTGAACGCTAGCCCTGAATTAGTCATACGCACTCATACGTGCACAGTCCGTCCGTCTAAATCAGGACACGACGCTATTCTTACTGCCGCCGTCCAAGTTCAATGGCTCGCTGATTTATAACAGAGATGATTGGATCTGTTGCTTATAATTACGTGTGCGAATCGATCGTAAATATAACTGGAAACGCCTATTAAATAACGATAAACCATTAATCACATTACAATAAAATCCAGAGCCCCCGCGGCCGCGGTTTCCGCATCGCATGTGTTCAGAGGTCAACATTTTTTTTTTCGTTTGAATCATCCGTCAAGATGTTCTGGATCGGGCATGATCAGGATATGAGAGCGAGATTGTTTCTCAAAAAGCCTTGAATGTTAAAAATGCAGACACGAATGACCACCGGTTGCGAATGCAGTGGGTATGTCCACCTTGAGACCGTGTCGTATCCGCTTCGGTGGCTCTGGCGAGAAACTCGAGACGTGGGAGGTTAGCTGCTATAAGAAAGCTGATTTTGATTCCACATTCCCTATTTTGTTCTCAAAATAATCATAAATATCTTTATAATTTTTAATTGTATTAACTCGTTAAAAAAAACTTTGATTAAAGGTTTGAGAATATCTTCGTATATATTAATATTAATATATATTATATCAAATAAAAAATAAATAAAAACAATTCATTTTAATTATTAATTATATCTGAACAGTTGAGAATCATTGATTGATGATCGATGCGCCAAAGATTGTCAATCTGATTAAATATTTTTTATCAGATATTTTAGTATTATAACAACTTTAAATTATTACAACTTTCGCGTTATCGGGGGTATTACTGTATTAGGGATATGGAGAGCATCGGTGAGGAAGGTCAGATGGTAGGAAGTTTGGATGTTTCTTCTCTTTATCTTGTGTTTTTTAATCCTCTTCTTCTCAGAATAATATTTATGTCCAGTATTTGTAAAATCTTTGGATGTAATTAGAATTATATTGTGATACCTACTTATTTACATGTGATGAGAAGAAACTTAAGATTATTACCTTCAAAAGATGACTGTTGTTTTCCGATCAGAAGGCGTTGTTGAAAAAACCTTGAGGTAATTCTCTGAACATATGCATTATCGTAAATTGGTAATATTAGACCGACCATAGAACAACAGCATATATTTATATATCGAACGCCTAATCAAAAGCTCGTAAAATAGCAATCAAAGTAGATTCGATCTCACCGCAAAAATATTTAGCACTTGAGGGTATATATCATCATCATTTGCCAGCCACGAGACATTCATTTGTTGTGTTTGGGCCTTGCCAGACTATCGAATAGTAGTAGAGGCCAATGGAGTCGGGGTCTCACAATGGTATGAGGAACCCCCTTTTACATCCATACCGCAGTCGCCCAACCCGTCTTGGTATACGGTTATTTATAAAGAAGTTTCCTTCTCTTTGCCATTGCTGACATTTAACGTGACTGTGATGTCCAGGCAAGTAGGAGGGAATTTTTCTCGGTGTTCGCTTTCCTCTTCTCTAATTTTTTAACTCAAATATCTCTAATACTCACCAGTAAACCATACACTCTGAGAAGGAAATCATTAAAATTAGGGTCAATAATCCAACTAGTTTTTATATTTTGGCTCTCTTTTCCTACTTACTAGGGGACCTCTATTTTTATTAATTTTATTGATTACAAAATAAAAATAAGCATAATTAATTGTAAATATTAACATCAGTTTGAAAACCTTCGGTTTATGATTGACATGCCAAAGATTGTCAAACTGTTAAGTTAATTTATTTAATTAATTAAAATCAGTTTTATGTGTTTTATTAGAGATTTGATATTATCATTTAATCAAATACATGCGTCCCTCGTATAACACGGAAAATCATATCGTGTTATATAAATAAGATACGTGCGATTTGAAGTATGAATATATTTTTTTTGGTTTTAATTTATATGCGTTAATGCCAGTAGATCTAGCATTTTTTTTTTAAATAATACCGTGTTATACGAGGGTAGAGTCTTAAGTAATATTTAATTCATATTTCTGTTGATTGTGACGCCATATACGTGTACCGTCCGTCACCCTGAGTTTTCAGCACAGATTGACACCATTATGCATTTCGCCAATATTCGGAATACATTTTCGATTTCAATGGAGAGGTCCGCGTTGAATAGATTCTTTTTAAAAGTCACTTTCTTTTATATTGTCGAGCGATGAATAAAATATTCTTATATTCATGTCATGCAAGATGCACAATTTGTTAAACGCGCCGCATTCATTCCCCGGCCATCGCAACAAAATTATGCTCACGCCAAATACGGAAGACAAAAGTACAATGATGCGAAATAAATTATAGCCAAAAGTCAATAGGTGTCGATCAGGCCCATTTTGCAGAGTTGCTAGATCTTTTGTCCTTAATAATAAAATGGTTAATAAAAAAAAAATAAGCGGGGAGCAAATGAAGCTGTTGCGTACTCGATTATTCGCAAGCACAATTTGCAATTTCATTCGCGTTCATTTAAGTTTTATGCTCTGTAATAAATGTCCCTTTACTTTTCATGATGTTACGCAAAATGAGCACATTCGACCCAAATATATCTGTGCCAATTGATTGTTGCGAAATTTATGTGATTTAATTCGATGTTTTTTGTTTCTGTTTCAGGGGGTGTAACGGGGTACAGTCAGAATGCGTGGATGGTTCGATGCATTCCGGAGTGAGGGTGGTCCCACCCTATACAGCTTCAATAATCGAACACCTGTTACCGGCGATGTCACCATCATCACCCTCTACGTCGTCTTCGCCACCTTATACTTTGCCTTCCTAGTCATATTCCCCGGAATAAGAAAAGAGGTAAAACAAATCACCCTTCGACTGCTGATAGATCATTCAATCAACAACGATTAATCGTTGTTCGGCAAATATATATTAATTTTTTTTTTAATTTTCAGAGATTCACAACATTCACGACAGTGACGCTCAGTCTTTTCGTCGGGACAGTTATTTTAGGTATTTAATTTAATTTAAACGCTTCCAAGCACCGTTTGCACAATATCAATATTTTCTTATTGAAATATCACTGGGTTAAGGTTCGATTTTCATTCGCGTCATTCTCGAAAGAATTCAAAGAATTTGGCCAATGCTTAGTGTTATATTTTGGCCATGTCGTTTCACGCTGGTTCTGCCCGAGGCGAGGCTCTCCGCGAATATTGCCAATAATAATTAATGAATTTATTTGTTTGACGCTTGTTTTATTTGATTAGCTGCTATTTAAGCGGCGTTTTGATAATTCGAGAAAAAAATTGATCCGTGAAAAACTAGTTATACCAGTGTTTAAGAAAGTTATATCAGTTATATATATATTAGCACCAGTTGATATGATGATAGAATGTTGATAATTATATAAACGGTCATGTGATATTAATCAAATCGATTCTAAATACCATTAAATAGCCGTGTGAACTCTGAGTTTCACTCGCCTAATATTGATAGTTTTTAATAATAATGTTAAATTTAAATATTTCTGATACGTTTCAGATATGCGTGTTAAATATGTTTTTTAATTTAATTTATTATAAAAGGATGCGTAAAACATTTTAAATTGGTTCTTAAAATCCGTGTAGACGACTTTTTAATTATTTGTTACGTTTTCATTGTCCAATCACAAAAGTATTCTAGCTATAACTTGAGTCTCAGATTAAATATCAATGTTGAAAGGACGCTGAAAAATACTTTTTTTCAATATTTCGAGCACGCTCGAATTTAGGATCTCTTCCTAAAAATAGCTTTTCAGCATTTTTAGTTCTTGTTTAATGGTTTCAATCCCAAGTCTTAGTATCTCTGCTTCTTCATTACTGCTTTTATCTCTCTTAATGTTCGTTGACATAGTTTCAATCAAGTATTCGTCATCTTGTCCAATAGCATCTCCTTAAAAAATTGAATAGCAATTTTTCAAATACTTATTAATCATGGAATGTCCTTAATTATCATTTTAAGCCTGAGCTTGATCCATATAATTTGCCAGAAATTTTTAATTTCCGTATTAAACAATTTTAATTAATAAAATTGTTTCAGTTTCCCTTCAGACACAACTGTTATTTTTTGAAAAATATTTCAATCTTTAAACAAATTTGTCGATCAGGAGCATATTCGACACGTCATCATTTATTATTGCAATACAAATACAAGGACGCCAAAACAATAACTGAAAAGATTTACTATTCAATAACTTCAGATGATAAGTGGTTATTCTATTAACCTTTTTCACTCTGTGGTCCAGACGTATTATTCAACTCAATGAACCTATATTATTTTTTTTATATAAATAAAAAAAATACTGTCCTTTATTGTATGGGATATCAGATCAAACCTTAATGATTATATATTTTTATAAATTCGTAAAAATTAATAATGAGAATTACTCATATATAAGATTAAAAAAGATCAGAGTAAAGCAGTTAAACGACTAATGAGATAGATGAATTATGTGAGTAGTTTTAAAATCATTGCCGAACTGTAAACGAAGTCGAAGGATATTTTCTTGTTTTGTTCTTTCATTTGTAATCGTAGATTTTTTACAAAAATGGATTCTAAGTTTCAGTTTTTGCTAAAAGATTTACTGTTTTTCTATTAACCTATTCCCACTGACAAAACATATTATAAATATTATGAGGCTCATATTTATCGCGTTCTAACTTTTTAAATAACTGATAATTTTAGTTCTAACCCTAAACAATATGAATACAAACGTATAAATGTGGTATTAATTATAAACAGTCAATCGTATCGGTTTTAACAATACCATTGGAATTAATGGGTTAATGATGTCTGAATAATTCTTAGGCATTTTTTGGAAACGATATTTCTCTTTTGATTATTCCACGTTGATTCCTAGCTTTGAAGCTGTTATTTTTTAATCTATAATAATCTCAAATAATCATAATGATATCTGACATAAAACAGGATATTTTCTTTTCTTTACATTTGTATTTTAGTTTTTGAAAATTATCCTAAATTTAAATAATGGGCAAATAGTTAATTTCAATATAATTAACAAATCTACAACAATGTAAAATTATAATTAATATGATCATTATATAAAAATGATTACTTACTTTGAATGTGAACTATTATATTAAGTAAGACCCATGGCTCTCTCCCACAAGTTCAAACTTAACAAATCACTGTACCAAAAGCTCTTCAAGCTTGTCAGCTATCGACTGATCCAATCTTATTTTTATTGGTTAATAGATATTGGAGTGGCGATAAAAATAAAAATGTTCCAATATTGGAACACTGGGCAAAAATGGGTTAAACTTAATTTTAGTTCTTAACCCTTTAATCGCCAAGCCAATTATATGGATTTTTACCGTACGCCGTATAAACTACAAATAAAATGAAACGGCTAAACATATCGACATTCTAACAATCAAATTGCCTTCAAAATATATCTCTGCATTAATTTTCATTTAAAAATATTATATTTATTCATAAATAAATTCGTAGTAGCGTTTGCCGTGGCGCTGGTGGTTAGACGATTTCGCGTGCCTGCACGCCGCGGCGTCTGAACGGTCAACGAATTTATCGGCTAAAAAAAGACACATAATTCTCATATGTCTTTTAACGTGGAAACAACTGGCACCATTCTTAATAAACCAATGCAGCTTCTTGCTTATGCTAGATCTCTGGTGGCTCTTAAGGATGCATGCCAGCGAATAATGAGAGCGGCAACTGGCATGGGACTAAGGGTCGACGAATCCAAGATAAAATACATGCGCATTTGCCTAGGACGAACCCTTGAACCCCTGAGAGTAGAAGAGTGCAGTTTCGAGGCCGTCAAGGAATTTACTTATCTCAGCTCACTTATTATAAATAACGATTAAATTAATTTGGAAGTACGAAGAAGAACCATGCTGGCAAACCGGTGCTACTTTTAACTTCAACAGCATATATGGTTTCCTGAGATTCTTCTCAAGGAAGACTAAAGTGACTCTACATGAGCTTCAGCAGGCCCGTCCTAACATATGGATTTGAATGTTGGACTGACAAAATAAGTTGAGCGACAACTGGATATCCTTGAGAGGAGGATTCTGTGACGAATATTTGGTGCCGTATTCAACGACAGGGAATGGCGTATCCGAAGCAACGAGGAGTTGTACGGACTATACAAGGATATATCAGTCACAGCTGTCATCAGAGTGGCCAGATTCTGATGGGCCGGTCACGTGTCACTTATGGTTAACAAGCCTTCCTGTCCCCGAAGAAAAGTAAGACCAATGCTGAGGTGGTTGGACTGTGTACAGAGGGATACTGCATCATTGAAACTTACCGGATGATGGAGTGACGTAAACGGATAAAATGAAAAATGTTGTTGGATGAAGATGGATGTGTTTAGCGTGAAAAATAACCGCAATCGTTTAAGCAGACGTTGTTTCGATTAAATTAGCGTCTTGTTGAGAAAATGATTTCCAAATTTTTCGTCTCGATAATTATTTTTGTTGTTTCAATTTTTTATACCTAATGTACTATGTGAAAATGTGAATTAATTTAATATGTGCTTAATTAATAAAAATCACGTGTTGTGCAAAAAACCGCGGTCCAAATTCGCATTTGATAACGTAAAATTTGTGCTAAATACGCAGCGTTTCAAAACTTTATTCAATTATGACAATTTTTGAGGAGAAAATTTCTTCATCGCCCTAATACACGGTTTTTGTTAGCACTTTTTTCTAATAGATGATTTTATTTGTAAATTAGGAAAATTAGCTTTGCGGAATATCGCACAAGATTTATGGTCCACCTTTCGAAACGATCATTACCGGAACACTCAGACACAATCATTGAGCAAGTGGAAAAAAATGGCATAAACAACGGATATTATTATTAATTTTTTTTTCGAGACACCTTCAATTAGTCGAAACAATGGTGGAAAAAATTGTCGCATTAGTGTGGCCAACCTGGTTATGAAAAAAAAAACACAATGATGAATGATGGCTATTGAAAGTTTTAATAACCCAGATCGATTCACTGTTAAGGTCGCCATTGTTACTTTTGGCAATAATAATTATTTACCAATACCAGAAGATCGTGATTGTCTTCCATGTTGGGCTACGCGACCATAAAAGTGTTTTGATAAACATTGCGTCATGAAGGTAGTCGCCTTATATTATTAGAACGTACTTGTTAAAAAAAAACACATAGAAAACTAGGCCAAGATCCTTATGTATAACATTCTAATTGAGTTCCAAATAAATAGGGTAGTCTTAATGTTCGAAAAAAAATATTTATCTAGTTTGAATGACAATTAAGGCCCATCGATTGGACAGATACCTGTTATTTAATCGACACGATGACCTAGTGACGACTGTTGAACACTGATTCTATTGAGACATTACATATATTTGTGATCGAATTTGTTTCTCATAACCACATTAAATCTTTAATGATATGGTTCATCTGTAAATATTAACTATGTACTGTATTGGCGCCATATGGTGACAATTAATGATACTTATTCACGAATCCCAAAATTTATTTTTCCTAAATATATTATAAATTATCATATTTGACCCTATAATATAAATTGACCCTTAGAAGTCCATTTGGAACACTTTGAGAATCACTGTACAAGTCCTAAGAAATACATTACCTGATGAAAAAATAATACACAGTAAATCGTCAATTTTGATTCCATATTTACCCTATTTTGATTTTAAAAAATAGTCATTAATATAACTATAATAAATTATGGGAAATGTGTAACTCATTCATCAATTAAATAAAAAAAAAACATTCGTAATTGATTATTAATAATTAATTAATTATTATATATGCCTAGTTGAGAAACTGTGATTGATGATAGATATGCCAGAGATTGTCAATCTGAAGAGTATTTTTTTTAAATACTAAATATAAATATAGTAGTGTTTAAACATGTCGGGTACGTTTAAATAGCCTCGAAAATAATGGATTTCGGATATAACGGTAAAATTTTTGCTAAAATATTAAAAGTAGAAATAACTAAAAGTATATTTTTGGAATAAATATATTTTTTTTATTTATATATTTGATATACCTGTAGATACATTCTTAGCTGTAAAGCGATTGAGATTAGCATTTGTGATGAATACGGTAATATTGGTTAGTGGCAGTGACATTTAGTGGTTTTATGTAAACGGTTCCGTCAATTGATAACATAGTAAAATACATTAGGGCTTAATTTATTTAAAATTAACATAAGAATAATAACGGTTTCTCCGAACAATATTGTTTATAAATATTTTTATTTGTATTAATAATGGATAATACGATGATATGAATCAGCTGTGATTCTTCGTTTTAACAATAAAAAAAAATTAGCGGTTTTTTGTTCATTCGTTCCTTCCTAGTCGAGATTCTGATAAAAACATTTAAAAAATAATCACTTACCATTGAACAAGAAACTGAAAGCCTCGTAACTTTTTTTAAAACTTGACCGGCCGGATGCCTAATTATAGGTTTTCTGTACGCGATCTTAATAGCCCGCACATTTGTTCATTTAAATACATACGCTTACGAAATTTATGGACAGTATGACCTCGTATAACAAAGGTTTATACTACACGGTTTTGATATAACACGATTGATGATTAGTGGCATTTTTTTATACAGCACGTTTTATATAACACGATTTAAAAAAAATCATCAGTAAGAAAAATACTGCACGATCAGTAATAATAAAAAAAGTTGAAAAGGGCTGTTATGATATAGAATCTATATCTATATTATAGATAGAAGTCTGCAATAACAAAAACATGCATATAGACAGAAACTTTTTTATTTATGAGTGAATAAAAGCGCGTTTCGTTTTGTGTTCGAGCAAATACATGCGGCTGATTAAGTCTTAATTGAACCGGAACGAAATCAAAAAAATATAACGGTTCGATGTCCTGATTTTAAGTAATTAACCTATATATTGAATACATATTCTGCTATCGTAGAAAAATCATAAATGTAATTGCAATGAAACCTCGATCCATCGTTTTCACAGGACGTTTTAGAATCGACGAATCCGAATATTCAACTATTTGAGATGTAAACTTCATGTATTAGGTTAACTCATAAATAAAAAATTAATAACTTCATTTTACTTAAAAAAATGTACAAAATTACATGTATTCACCACTGTTAAATATAACCCTCTACCATCTTATTGGCAATTTATCGATCTCCTCTTTATAAAATTTGGTGGATTTGGACTGAAAGAAAGTATCGAGAGCCTGATTGACTTCTTCATCATTAATGAATGTTTTTGCATTCAAAAAATTCTGTAATGAACAGAAAAGGTGGTAGTCTGATTTTTTGCAACTAAATGTTGCCGATGAATCACACAATGCACTGCTAATATATTTGGCACCGACTTTTTCAATAAAGAAATAACGCCACGATAGCACTTTATCATAGCTGGAGCACCATCAGTGGCAACTGACATGATATTATTCAAAGGAATTTCCTTTTCCTAAAAAAAACTCTCTCAATACATTAAATATACATGTACACACATCGTGTAAAAACGGATATTTAAAATTTTAAAAGAGTATAAATTTTAGCACCTCCATGGCCCCCTTTTTGCTTCCCAGGGCTCCCCAATTCTCCCCAGGCCAGAATTACCCCCCTAGCCTCCTCCAGGCCCCCCCGGGGGGCCAGATGACCCACTTTGGGAACCTATGGTCTAACAAGATAACGCCTTTCCGATTGACGAGTGAAGGACGCTTTTCCAGTAGTTTTTCATGAACTCTTCGCAGCTGCTGAACGTATGTGTCGGCAGTAATCGTTGAGCATCATCAGCACGTGGTGGATTATACCTCGACGATCCCATCATATGCGCAATAAAGTTTTTTTTTCCATGAATATTGGCTTTAGGGTATGGTAGGGGTGGTTGATCCTTATTCAACCATTGTGTTTAGCAGACAATATTTTTATAGATGATTTTTCATCTCCTGTTATTGTCCTGTCTAAAAAGGCTCGATTTTATGCCGTGAGAGGAGACTTGTAGCAATAGACATTCGGTCACTGTGATTATATGGTATCAATATGCCTAACTTGCTGACTCCCTAAATTTTCCAGTTGGCGATAAACTGTAGATTGTGACGTATTGAGTCTCTCTGCCTACTCCCTTGTCGTTTGATGTGAATTTTGTTCCAAATTCGTATTGTCTACATCGAAGTCGGAAGGGCGATGCGCCCTTGGTTCATCTTTCAAAGAGTCATCTCCGGAACAACTTCCAAAAGCATCACATGACAAATATGCACTTTTTGATTCTCATGTGAATGTAGTTTGACACTGTAGCGTCCACCACACGAAATAGTTGTCAAAAACTGACAGGCCACTTGTCTATTTAGTGAAAACAAAAATCCCCTTGTCGGGTGACTCAAATCCCCTTCGAGTAAATTCAAACAATAGAAACCGTCCACCTGAATCGGAAGTTATTTATGACCTGATAGATATTAATTACATGATAATATATTTATACTTAAGAACCGTATTAAACAAGACACGGACGTAACAATTTAACCGTGTCAATCGAGGTATGGGGGTCTGGTACGTTGCTTGGGTTTTTTCATATTTTTTTTGCCCGGCTTTTGCAACGGTCCTCCTAAAACATTAACATTTGGCGCTAGTCATGGCGTCGGCCGCGTCGATATGGTAATTGAAAACGTGATCCGTCGATTCGGCCGTAATTGGATTCGATCTTATCATGCACCGATGATGATGGCACAATGGGACCGATAGACAATGGAGTGCTAATCGGGAAGGAAGGAAGGACCGTCGTGCCGCGTCGCACCTTGGACACCTCGGCCTCGGTCCATTGTTCATCTCGATCGTGTCCCCCAGACACTCATTGATTATAATGTTTTTTTGTTTCTGTTTCAGTGGCGAGACATGGCTCCGGATGGCACGTGGCCACGACCACAATCGAGTCATCGTACAGAGCGTTTTCGACGGAGAAAGTCATAGCACGTGTCGGAGCGTACATCGGATTAGACCATGTCAACATTACCCTATTAGGTATGTGGTCAATGTATTCATCTCGACCGATCGTAAATCATGGACAAGGTAATTGCGTACGTACGGAAATTCACCGCAAATAAATCTTGATTGGGTTTTTGAGTTTAATGATTTCA
Organism: Philopotamus ludificatus; assembly: GCA_022495035.1. NCBI lineage: Eukaryota > Metazoa > Arthropoda > Insecta > Trichoptera > Philopotamidae > Philopotamus > Philopotamus ludificatus. The sequence continues at coordinate 28,202 of JAGXCT010035023.1, forward strand.
TTTTTTGAGATATCATGTAATCCAAATTGATTGCCGGAAATTGTCGGCTGGAATTGAGTGAATAATCATTTTAATTCTAATTTTTTAAACTATCACTATGTAATATCACTTAATTTTTTTGGTTTTTTTTACTAATGATGCAATAATTATGATTCAAAATATTTATAATCAATTAATTACTGTTTTATTGATTCTGGAGGTACGTACTGAGGACGATAAAATCTCAAAATGGCAGCAGTTACATGCGTTGTCGAAATCCTTGCCCTTTAAAGAATCAAGAGATAATCTGTTAACGAGATGTTTGATTGAGTATGGTGTATGAAGCAACGTTACATAATTATTTTCACATTCGAAGGGTCGACTATATGACGTATGGTCGTTGTAAAGCGGGATTTAACCACTTCGATTGAAGATGTCGCAAATCTTGATGATGGATGACACATCAATAAACAATGTTATTGATTACACTGATTATTATTAATTTCCTTAGCCCTTTAACCGCTGTGGTCACTCCGGTGTGACAACTGTTATTTCACTGCACATGCTAGCGACATTTGAAAAAGCTTTGTTCAAAAGATATCTAAGAAGAAATATGTTTATTCAATTCATGGAGACATCTAGATCCCATAAGATTAGTTAGTAAATCCAAGATTTAGCTTTATTTTGGCATTTACAAAATTTATTTGCGTACGGAACATAATTATGAAAATTACTCTAGCGGTTAAAGCTCAGTTTCAGATATGTTTTAAAGTGATGTCGAATTATGCGAAAATAATCAATAAGATATAGGGAGTAGCATTATCCAAGATAATGAACTCGATCTGATGGAACTATGGTCATAATGTGACTTTTAAGGTTTTGCGTCACAGGCCGTTGTAGATTAATCTGTGCCTACTTCTAGATGTTATGGTTAATACATTCCCCAACTTAAGTTATTGAAGAATGACCGTTGGAGTTACGTTAGCAAAATGGATTTAATTTTTCATCGCTTTATGAAGCATTCATTCCTTAAGCTTCTTAGATTTATGTTTCTGTTTTAATCTACTTATTACTTTGGAGTCCATATATCGATTTTTAAAAGTAACTTATTTATTATAGTAATAAATACGTATATTCTATTCAAAAGCTGAAATATCAGCTATATGTTATTAACCACTTGACCGCCTGTGTCTCACTGATGAGTCACAATGTTTTTTCGTTGATTTTAATAACATGAAAAAATTGTATATGTCAAACCACTACTTTAGTAATTCTAAAATGACCTGGAGCGCTAAATCAAATATATAACTAGGCGGTTTGGCGCTTTTAAGAATTGTTTGATGCGCGGTTCTGAAACAACTAACGTTTTCATTTTGTTGAAATCAAGGACTACAATCTTCTTCATCTTCAAAACTCTTCTCGTCTCCATCTCGAAGCTTCAACAACACCAATAGCATAGTTCAGTTTTAGTCAGTTTCAGCTATGTTATCACTGCTTTCATTTATAAACCGAAGTCAAACGTGAAATTACTATATTTTAAATATATTACTTATTCTTTTACATAAGCACTTATTCTTCATAAGTACTTATTCTTCTTCATAAGTACTTATCCTTCTTCATAAGTACTTATCCTTCTTCATAAGTACTTATCCTCCACAAGTACATGTCCTTCTTCATAAGTATAAGTACTTATCCTCCACAAGTACATGTCCTTCTTCATAAGTATAAGTACTTATCCTCCATAAGTACTTATTCTGAATAAGCACTTATCCTCCATAAGTACGTATCCTTCTTCATAAGTACTTATCCTCCTCCATAAGTACTTATCCTTCTCCATAAGTACTTATCCTCCTCCATAAGTGCTTATCCTCCTACATAAGTACTTGTTCTGCATAAGTACTTATCCTCCATAAGCACTTATTCTGCATAAGTACTTATCCTCCATAAGTACTTATCCTCCTTTATAAGCACTCATCCTCCATAAGTACTTGTATCTGCATTCTGCATCACACATCGCAGCAGTCTTCACTTAATCGTTCCAATAGATAGGCACCCTGCCCTTTCCCATTCGTCCTTGTACGTTACCAAGTGCGACAAGCTTCTTCAGGGTATCGTTTTTTCTAGCGTGATACACCAAAATTCTTTTGAGACAATATTAAAGCAGCATTATTTTTTAAAAATATATCGAATTTTACTTGAGTAAACAAGTATAATTATTTAATACTAATATCTGGATGTAGGGTCTATTGTTCTTTAGTCTCTACTGCAAACTTTGCAAACCCAAACAACTCGTCATTTTTAAGATGTCTCAAATAACATTTCTAATCTCTTGCTATATTTTTCATTCTTGAGAGAATTATTTTAAGACTATATGATATTTTTCTTTTTATTGATAAATTGCTAATTATACCTTAAAAATAGCAATAATCCTTGGTACTTATATATGTCCTTGGATATAAAATACTGGTATTTGGTTAATTCGCGACTCTACGATTAGGACGTGAATCTTGTATTTGCGGTGAATTCCATTTTAAAGAATTATTAATATTTTTTTTAAAGAACGATGAATAAACCATTATGCTAAAAACATGCACGTTTATTTCGTTCATATTTCAACGCTTACTAGATGAATTCTAACTCTTTTACCCTCAAGTTGTAAGTTGAACCGTTCGTAACATGAAGAACTACCTATTTTCATGCAATAACAATAATCTATAAAATTGTAATGGTGTATGTGACCTTAAATTATCCAATAAAATATAATATCAAGAAATCATGGTCTTCGTTTACATTCGCCTTCACTTGTAACAATAGATCATAACAATTGACAACGCAGCTTCTCAGCGGGTCATCTTCAAGTATTGACATGGTAGCATTGCATCTCGGGTAGCCTCCTCGACGCAGGTCACGTGTCCGCCGATGACGTGCGTGTGAAAACTGCAAAGTCGGCGCGTTGTGCGCAGACACGCACCGCGCACGTACAGCTCGATTTGCATAATTCGACTTGAGATCTTCCGCATTTTCGAACACCGTGACGAAGCGTGATTAATCGCTTGTGCAAAAATTTTCGGCCACGGAAAATAATTGCGATGGTTTCGCAAGCATCGACAGACGTAACGCAACGGTGGTGCATCTTGCAATGAAATTAATTCGATTGTGGTGATCCGCGCGGAGGAGATGCAGGTCCGGGAGCCGTTGCGCATGCGCGCGCGGCGCTTCGAATCGCCCAACAGACCTATATATATCGGCCGTCCTTGGCGCATAAATGTACAAAACGTGAACATCTTGATATTATTTTTTTTTATATACGCATGATATTCGTGAGTAATAAAATGCGCGCGTATAATTTTTTTTTTTTATAATGAGCGATCGATCGGCGTACACCGAGAATGTACGTGGGATATTCAGTAGGATTTGTATTCACATGAAAAGCGACGTTTTCATGATATCAAAATCGTTTATTTCAGAAATCCTCATATGTCGCTTTGACCCTTTCGCGGACACTTGAAAAATGTAAGCGCATGCCCTGGGACACTAATAATTGACACAATTCATAAAAACCCTGGCGAATGAGACTCAGTAACTAAAAATGTGTATTGGGCTTAGACAAGTCCTAACTTGCACAGAAACTGTGAACGAAAATCTGCCTAATGCCATCGTGACCCACGCGTAATCAAAATGAGTGCATATGCAAGACTGTCCGCGAATGTGTATGTGTCTAGGGATGATAAATTATGATTTATTTTACTTTTAAAACTTAGATAAACCTTATTCGTGGCGTCAGTCACCGGTGACTGACGGGGCGTGTAGTAATACTACGCATATAATTTATATAAGCAAATTTTATGAAGCTTGCATTTGTTAAATCCTAGAAGTTTTCCTCAATTCCAGAGACGTTTTAGTTCTTTTTCAACCCAAAAACTACTTGTTTATTTAGGTGGCCTTCTAATCCTGAGGCAGGTTTTTGTCACCTGGATGATACTATGCGATCGCCAGCAGAGACAATTCCGTCTCAACCCTCATGCCAGGACTGTGACGGTCGTCCTCCAAGTTGTCTTGACTATAGGACTGACAGAGATTGTAGACCATTTCTTCAAATCAATAACTGTCAGTCGACGGTGCATGTCACGCCGCACTAGTATAAATCGATTTCAGACACCGGCGACTGCCACGGTAGTGTTAATTTGATGGATCTTAGTATTAATTATTAATTTATTGTATTTGACAGAAAATTGAAAGCGATACTAACCCATCTAAAGATTCGATAAATATTCTAAAGTTGCACGGGGAATCAGTTTCATAAAGAATTGCCAGAATTCATAGATTTCGGCAAAAATTCAGCATACCCGAGTATTATCTTAGCTCAGTGACAGTTAACTTACATTATCAACCTGATATATTTTACCTACAAGCCATGACAATGGTTTATAATAATAATAAAATAATCCCCCCCCCCGGCCAGTGTCTTTATAAAGAATTAACTTAATTCATAGTTTTCGTCGGAAGGCTGACTTATCCGAGTACTAACTTAGCTCAACCGCGGTTAACTTACATTATTATAACAATATGTAGGTTACCTACAAACCAGCTTGGAACTTTCGACTACTCGATTCTGTGGCCCAAATGACTTTCGTCGATCATTGTTTTGATCAATCTTTCCCGATTGTAGAAAAAATCAGTCAATCTTTATCTTTTTATGCTCTTAACCATTTGTCTACTACCAACGATATATCGTGTTTTTTGTGCTAGAAAACACATCTCAACAGCCAAAGGGTTAAAGACACATCAACATCTTTGCTATCACTAATTTTAGTTTGCTCCTAGTAAAAAACACATAAACTTGGAGTATGGCCATAAAGAGAAAATCAGTTCTTCTCGACGCGGATTTAGGAAGAAATGCCTCTTAATATATGTTTGTGGCCAACAGGGATGCAGGGATATGATTATTCTGGGCTAGTTGAGTTTTGCCACTTGTCTGTATCGAACGTAGCTGACCCGTATTCGAAGAACCTGGATAACCTGGAGAACATCCATCACTAGTAGTACGCCGACAGTGTCCGACACCTGTCTGCAGAACTTCAATTGGCACCCCTGTATCACCAATTACATATGTTGCTATTTGCGTTCAATTTTTACAATCCCGTTTTATTTTAGTGCCTCGAATCTACGTTTTCCTTCTAAAACGAGGTTTCACTGTATATTGTTTATATTTTTTTTCCCTTTGGCGCCCTTACTTATTCGGCGTCTGTGTGTGGCGCACAATCTGGTCAATGGACGGTGCGCCCCGCCCCTCGACCATCCCAATCCTGACCTCAGGGTCGAGTCGGACACGTCTTTGCTGGTGTTTGGGAGGTGGATGGAAGAAACCCAGGACCAGGATGTCTTCCAGCTGACAAAGATTCGCTGTGGGTAACAAGGCTCCCTAATTATCCAAAGTCAATTATGATATATGGTGGTCACTTCAAGGACAAATGATAATTTTTCCAATTAAGGGTTCGGTGAACGCGCACATGAAACTGGTGGGGTTCAGTACCTCCAACAAGGTTAAGAACCACTGGTCTAGACGCTAAAAAATACAACCAATTTTAATTCTGGAATATCAAGCAAAAAATCGCAGACGTAAAAAAACACGTTTGGGGTGGAAACGATATCCACTCGCGCCCTATAAAATGGGGTAACCAGGTAACAAACGCCAGAAAGAATTGGAGCTTCACCCTGAGCTGAAGCTATCCTGGACACTGCTTTAGAGTCTTGTGCAGACGAAAGTCCCGACTCCCAGCTCACCGGACGCACACTCTCACGATGAAGAATCCGATTCATCAAAGCTGTAAACCACTGAACTTCTGCTCCCGCTGATGTCAACAATTCGGCACGTCATCGTACGTACACCTCCGAAGGACGCTACCCTTTGGAACAGCCACGTATTTTCAGTTAATAAAAGTCATATACAGCAATTGGAGTCAGATTGATTCATCTGTTAGGGGTTTACTGTTTCAATACCACTACTTACAAACGTAGTCCTTCTGTAGGTCCTGGACCGTAGTGGAAACGAGGAAACTCGCAATATCGCAATCTTGCGTCTGTTTCTTGTCACAGGTGTGCAACGTTTGTTGGATACGTCAAAAGAGGATACGTCCCTCTGTAAGGCTAACGGGTCAACCTGTGCCTGGACTCGCAACCAGTTACTGTTCTTGGGGCGTAATAAAGGGCGAAGATTTTTTTTGAACTATTAATTCCCTTTCCCTCATTTCTGATGAACATGGCCATGGATATGGTTTTCATGGGAATATATAGTGCAGTGGTTTCCCGTTGCCTTCTGCATCGCAGTGATTTTTTTATACTGAAGAGAGCTGCTGCCCAGCTTATCTTTTTGACAATTCATTTTTGGTGAAATGAAGATCGTCAATCTCCACAACTTAACAATCATAATTCAATTGTAATTACCTTCAAGCTATGACGGGTCTCGAAATTGTCGTGTGCGAATAAAATGTTGCGAATTTCAACATTGGTTAGTTAATTCTTTGCAAAGCAGCGACAGTGCATTTGCTTCGATTGCAGATCGATTACAAGCGATTTTTCGAGTTGTGTCCTTACTACTACACGACTCGCGCTTGTTAATATTGAACCAGCGCAGTCTTGTTGCAATTTTCTCGCCATTCTCATTTACTTTACGATCCATCAGCTGTGCTGGTGGGCGTCGCGACTTATCGCAACACCGGCGGCTCGGCTACCATTCGCAACTTGCCGATTCGCTGTTAACAATCGAGATCCTAAAAGCGGCCACGGCGCATCTCTCGTATGACAACCTCTTGTCATGGAACGTGACCAGCATCGCCGCACCAGGATGTGCAACCGAATGAGCCGCATCATTTGCAACGATGATGACATCCTCGAGCACACACACACACACACACTCGAGAACAATCTAATAAGTCTGTCGAGTCGTGAGCTCCAGCCGTCGAACCTCTGCTCCCGTTCCTTGGCGTCGGAGTTCCCGCACATTGTGTTGCAGCCGGTCGGCGGCCGCTTGCGACAGATCTGCATTCCTCCGGCCATTCGACCACCGCGGTGACTTCTTTCTTTGTAATTAAAGGAAATTACTCAATCGGCATTGGCGATAATCTCGTACGAGTGCGTGCTTGAGATTGCTCAAATCTTCGTCTCGCGATACCCATTGACGGACACTCGACAATCTGACTGTGGATCATGGAGAACTACTTCAGAATACTGATTTATAGAACGTTTTGTTACGGAATTATTTTTATATTTCATATAATAACGTATCAAGGACGGAGTGCGTGGATTGGAAGTGAACGAATAAGTCAGCTTGCGAAATATTCCAAATTTAAGATTCATCTCAGAAGCATTGCGTTCAAAAAAGAATGTAATATCTTCTATTCAAGCTCATAATCATCACTATATTATAGCAATACTTCCCGAAATTCATAATGAGATATATCTTTCTTGCACTATAATTGCATTTTCATGATTAAATATTTAAAATCAGATCCATATATTTAATTTAATATCCAGATATTTTACACATTCCGGTCCGCTGGGCTCCGCGCCGAGTTTTTCGTTGGGACGGGCGATTTCGCGAAAAAAATAGCAAAAGTTAAGTACTTCAGTTAAATCGATGTTTGATACCATTTAGTTTCCAAATGCATATTTTTTTTGTTGTGTTCAGAAAGGTTATCTCATAAAAAAAAAATAATAGTTAAAACTTCTCAAAGTGTGGTCTGCGTATCGATGGAATATAAATGATTTTGGTTTAGCATCAGCGCCAACGAGGACTCGAAAACGCGTCCCTCGTACTTTCTACGTTGGCCCGCAAGGACGCGTTTTCGAGTCCTCCGGACCGCAACGTGTTAAGATTGTCCCCTTTTTATCTACTCGTCCTCTCAATCAATTGTTGCAAACTTTCTTCAACTGACTTTAAGATTGAACCATGTCATAGTAAGTTACAATAACTTTATAATATCTAATTATATTATGGAAGGGTGATCAAGATTTTTCTTCCCCTTCTGCTAACTTTTACTGAGGATATCCTGAAATATTTTTAAACAAAAAATCATAACATTGATGAAAATTTTCAAATGAATTTAAAGGGGTTAAAAAATAGGATCTTGAATCTATGCTTATAAATTAACGCTTTTCACTCTGACTTTTTTTCCATGAATTTATAAAAGAAATATAGCAACTATAGCAAGCCTTGGAAAACTTTTTAGCTGGGGACCCCAAGTATAATATAAATCTTAAATGTCACAATTTTTTTTATTTGTCTAAAAAATCTTCCTTTATTGTTTACTATTGCGAAAAAAAGTAAAATCAACAATATTAGCTTCTGTTGCCATGCGCGCGATGTTTTTTCTCGCTCGCATCTAGTATGAAATGCCGAATGCGAGTGAAACGTGCAATTGACAAGTGCGGCAAGAGCTCAGTCTGCGGCGAGACATCGCTGAGAGCTTTGTTATTTACGCGTCATATTGATTATATAAAAAATCCAAAATATCGATCAAATTATGAAATATATAACGTATAACTACTTTTATTCTTAGATTATTCCGTTTTTTAAATAAAAATTGAAGATATTGAAGAAGTATTGATCAATTTCTTAGTTTATATTATATATAAACTAAATATTATATAATAGTTTTCCCATACCTGATCTATAGTGGTTTGTCTTATATCCGGTTCAAGTACAGTCAACCCTTCTATAGCATCGAGATAGATACCAGGCTATGGAAACCCACTCTATAAAAGAGATGGGGCGGAGCATCCTTTTTTTTAATTGTTACATATTGTATTACATATTTACAAAATATATAATTAAACCTTGAAAATTAAGCGTTTTGTAGAAAGCGACGATCTAAAAAGAAGCACTATAGTAGGCACTGCCCCACACGCCGCTCTATAACAGGAAGTGTTATAGGAAAATCGACCTCAATATATTTTTTAATTAAATAAAAAAAATGGTTCATTTTGTTTGCTAAAAATAACTTTATAGCATTCCAAAATATCTTTACCTGTAATTGATTTCGAAAAAAATAAATGATTTTCATAAAACGATAGTCAAGAATGAATATTTATAGAATAGTTAACATACCGATATATAATTTTTTTGTCGCAAAATAGTATAATGCGCATTACGGGTCTGAGATTAATATTTAATCATTTCTTGTAATGTAATCACAGTTATACATAGCAAACAGCAAAAAAAACATACTTCATTTGTCAGCGGCACGCTACCAGCGTCATGTATTGGATGGATGCGGGGTGGCAGCGGGGTCAGGGGGCGCTCGCCGCTAACCGCTGTATTGCGCTGCGATTCGGAGCAGTCTTTTATTCACATTTTTTAATTTGTAATCTTGCCCAGCAACCCAAATATTTTACTTATAATCTGTCATTGGTTAAGTCTATTGAATACTTAAAAATCTTTTATTTTTTTAAACCGTTAATAAATTATGCGCATGGTAACAAGTCTCGGACACGAAAGAAGTGGATTTATTAATAAATTAATACTTGATATTTGACAATTTTATTAGAATAGTAAATAAAATGCCAATTTCGAGGGCCAAGTTTGCATTCTGCTCCGTTTTTCCTCGCTCGCCAATTGTATTGGCCAACTTCCCATGGCCAGATAACGATCTGCGCACGTTTTGAAACAGAAAGCCATCGTTTGCGCCAACAATTAGCAAGAAATGCGGCTCTTATTTATTGAATCTCGACAGGTGGCGAGGCGCATTCCTTGCCTATCCATTGTGATTTTTATTTTCATTGTTGCCCATAGAACAAATACTGAAATTGGGTTAATTTGAAAATCGTTATAGCAACACGGTGCACCGGTCGACTATCGCAAATTGCGTCGAGCCGCATTGCGAATTCGACAATCGCAATGTCTTGCAGAGAGGAGAACGTACGACTCCTGCTCTGTCCTTCCATGGCTCAAATCAACGACATTTTTATTAATTATTAATATTATTTGTTTCAGCAATTCCAAAATATAATTACACACCGCCTCCCGATGTGGAATTCAACGAAAGATTCGCGTGGTTGGAGCCCGGCGGCATGGCAGCATCCTATGGAGCAGCGTTGCGAAGAGGACTGCCCTTCCCCATCCTGACCGTTGCGGAGTACCTGTCGCTGGGCCAGGAGGGATTCGCATGGGGCGGCCAGTACAGGGCCGCCGGATACTACGCCGGCATACTGTTATGGTAAGAACCGCGGCAATGACTCGGAGGCTGTGTCATCTCACGTGGATGTTGCGTGGGACGAGACCGCGCCAATTGCAGACAATCGTCCTACTCGTCGCGATGCTATCTATAAATGATTCTTGCACGTGTCAAATCCGCGTGCAAAAAATAAAACGGCGAAGGCCAAGGTGACTTTCTGTAATTAGCAACGGAAAGTTGTTGCAGGTATCGCTTTGTGTTTATGGTCGAAAGGACAGTGATTGGCCATTCAAGACTGACATGCGCCGTAATTGGCAATGCGAAAATTATCATTATGGAATCGTTTTCGCCGCCAACGGACTACACTGCACGATCTCTATTGAATGCACTTATTTTTAATATTTTTAGCGACATTAACGTGTGCACGTGTTATTTAGTTTTCTAATTTTCACGTCATAAATAAGTCATATGATTTTCATTACAGTCTCGACTGGATCTATTAGGTTGAGTCATAAATAACTTCCGATTCATGCAGACAATTTCTATTGTTTGGATTTGGATATTCGCAGTGAGTCACCTGACGAAGAGATTTTGAAACAACAATCCAATATTATTCTTGAACTGTGGACCATGGAGCAGTAACCTTTAGGGGTATTTCGTTGATACTAAGCAAAGGATATGATTCTGCCACGGCTTTCAGCAGATCATCGTCAAATATTGAGGATCGTCCTGATCTTGGAGCATCTTCTAAGCTTCTATTGCCCGTTAAAAATCGCCGGAAACAAAACTGGCATGTAATTGCTGTTATAATTAGTTTGAGTCATAAATAACTTCCGATTCAGGAAGACATTCTCTATTGTCTGGATTTACTAGCAGTTAGTCACCTGACAAGGGGATTTTGGTTTTCACTAGATTGATAAGTGGCCTGTCGGTCACTTGACAACTATTTAATGTGGTGGACCTTTATATGAGTCTTTGAATGATGAACCAAGGGCGGGTCGCCTTTCCGACATCAATGACGACATTTTAAATGCGATATTGGAACAAAATCCACGTCAAACGATAAGGGAGTTGGCAGAGAGGCTCAATACATCACAGTTTATCGCCACCTGGAGTACCACATAATTTCAGTGACCTATTGCCACAAATCTCCTCTCACGGCATAACATTGAGCCTCAGACAGGACAATAACAGGCGATGAAAAATGAATCACCTATGAAAATATTGTCCACAAAAGACAATCGTTAGATAAGGATCAACCATCTCTACCAGACCCTAAAGCCAATACTCATGGCAAGAAAACTTTATTTTGTATATGATGGGGTCGTCGAGGAATAATCCACCACGAGCTGATGAAGCTCAACTAAACGATTACTGCCGATACATACATTAAGCAGCTGCAAAGAGATAATGAAAAACTACTGAAAAAGCGTCCTGCACTCTACAATTGGAAAAGTGACTCAAGAAAAAATTCTGGAGCTTAACTCGTCTGTTTTGCTATATCCACCCTATTTCCCAGTTCTAGCTCTTACGGACTACCACCTTTTCTGTTCCTTACAGATTTTTTTGAATGGAAAACTTTCATTAGTAATGAGCAAGTCAATCAAGCTCTCGTTATTTTCTTTCAGTCCAAATTCATCTAATTTTATGAGGAGGGGATCGATAAGTTACACATAAGATGGGAGAAGGTTATATTTAACAGTGGTGAATGCATAATAGATTAATATAATTTTATCATTTTTTTTAATGCAAAATAAAAGCTATTTATGACTCAACCTAATATATATTATATATGGATTTTCCAATAAATATGAGTATATATTAACACTTTAACGGCCGCTGGTACACATGTAGTACCATGGCGTGCCCAACGCTTGGTGGCCGATGATACAGCGTGTGTATCATAAGCCGCCGATGGTTAGCGGCCGATGATACGAACGTTTGTACCACGTTTTCGTCAACTATTATTGGTCGCTGGCACTACTGATGTGTGCAATTTTATATTTTTACTATAATCAGTGGTTTCTAATTTGTTTTTTTTTATAATTAAACTTTGCTTACATCTGTATACTTTGCGAATATATATGACGGTAACAATTAAAAGTATATTTTACGAATATCGCGTTTCGTTGGGGATGACCGGATGAAGCTAATGAGCCATAACTAAGTGGCACCCTTAGGAATCTAAGGGTCGAAAAGGCGGTGCAATTCTAAAGCGACCATTTTTTTTGAATGACCGATTCACCGCTGGAAATATACATATTGAGTAAATATTTTCATACAAAAGGTGTTGTACAGATATCTCAGAGACATTTCTTGATCTCAGAAAAAATCCAAATAAATCTATTAGGGTAATATCTTTAGCGCACTAACATCCTCTTGCGATAGTGGCGCCATCCTACGCGCGAAGCACTACGCCACCGTATCAACGCGTTCCATCCGCTCTCGGTACCCAACGATCCTATCACGGTAATTGCAATGGTACGTTGCGAATTAAAATAAACGATAATTTACGACATCTTCGCGTTGACCCGAGTAAATCACAATTATTGTCCGTTTTGCCATTCGCGTCTTCATTCATATCCGCCAATTAAGTCGGGATTTATGACTGCGACCGCCTCTGGCTCCAATTTGCAACACTGGACGCGTCGCGAAAATTAAACGTTTGCTTTTCAAAAATTCAGAATTCATTACGTGCACTCGGTCTCTCGGACTGTATCATTTCTGCGCGCCGACGATTATGCAAATTGGCACCAGAGTCGTGCCTGCCGATCACTCAGGAGTTACTTTAAAATGGCGACAAGAGTTATTAATCTTGGAGCGAATCGAATCGTAATTCACGAGGGCGGAAACACTAAATCTATGGCCGAGCGAATACCTATGCAACTCAATCTCAATATAGCAACGCGGAGAGAGGGTGAGGCAACAACTCTGACAACGGTTAAAAAATGTGATTTATGCTAAAAATATTCAAATTCATTACTGCGAAGCGACAATTCGGCGCCGACGATTGCGCCCCGACAATTGTGAACAGCGACGAATACGCCCACGAAGAACGTAAACGGCATCATTTCGCCGAAAAAAGAAATATTATTTATCAATTTTAATAAAAAAAAAATATTTACGTGTCAAATGTAAGAAAATGTAGCATAAAAAACAGAGTTTTCCTGGCAATATTTTGTATAAAATTATTTTTTGTAAACATAAATTACTCTTTATTATTATTTTGGAGCTCCGTAACGATTCGATCCAAGACAAATCCGCGCCGACAATTCCGCCCCGACATTCGTGTACAAAAGGGGTTCTTAACCTTTTTGGGCGCATTTATTATTTATTTATTTTATCATTGTTCCCTGGACAGCTTTACATATGTATGTTTTACATTAATTACTAAATTTATTATAAATCGAAAGATTAAGCATTTATTTACATTTACAAAGGAATCATAAAAAATATTATACGGTTACAAAAATATGTCCAAGATAGAAAGGTATAAAATATATTCAAAATAACAAGGACACTTAGTGCGATCTTTGACATTACACTTTACTTAATTTGGTAAGTCGAGATATGGTTTATGATTAAATGGTTGAAAATAAAGATTCGCACAAATATGTGGAATCAAAAAAGGATTTAATTTGGTGAGCTCCTTTTTTCAAAAGAGGTACTTTTTATGGTCAGCTAGATTCCAAATATTTTTATTCAGTCCGCACGATTTTAATATGATGTCATTTTAAACATTGAAAATTTCCTCTTTAATTTCTGACGTTTCTTCTTGAAGAATTTCCTACTATGGAATTAGCAATTTCAGAAACGTCTAACTGAGTATTAAAAGGATTTACAAAAAATGTAGCCACTGTTTCGATAATAGAAAATTGGTGGAATCTACTTTCAAATTGCTTCAAAAGCTTCTTATGTCAAACATATTTTCACCAATCACTTTTTTTATTCTTGGAAAATGTTCAAGAGAATTTTTGGACAAAATATTTATCCAAAACTGTATTTTAGCTTTGACGGCTTTTATATAAATCATTTCTGCTGTATCTTGATTTTTATCCTGAAGTTCTTGATTCAAATTGTTTAATTTTTCACAAATATCCGTTAAAAAAGCCTTGTAACGGGCGCACATGCGCCCGCGGGCATATGGTTAAGAACCCCTGGTGTACAACGACTATTGCGCCCCAGACAAATATTAACATAATTATATTCGAGCTGAAAAAAATGAAGAGAATAAATATACAGTGGACCCCCCAATTACACTATCCCGAATTACACGCTGAGTTAAATATTCGCCGCCAACCCCCAACTTGACGGTCGCATTCACGCTGTTGCATTGCGACGAATTCATACAAGGCCGACTATTCATTTGGCATCGGTTCGAGTTGGCATTAATAATACGTTGGCAGTCGGCTCCGTGCGCATATGAGTCAAATGCCATAGCGTCTATGGCTCTAATACCCACCAGGTTCCTCTTAATAACACTATCCCAACTTTACACGGTCCCGATTTTAGTGTTAGTGGGGGGTTAACTGTATTATTTATCGTTATTACATGCGATATCGTTTTTACACGGTTTATTTATTTCTATGCAAATATTTATTATTCAATATTTTAATAATCATATTAAATCATATTAGTTATAGTAGAAATAAAAAAGTAGAGTAACTACCGCTACTAAAACAATCATATCTTTTATTTATTTGTTATATTTTTTCGGCGCTGATATGACGCCGTCGGGGCGGAGTTGTCGGCGTCGTCGAAAGTCATGCTAACAACTTAGTACCGGAAAAAAATCGATAAATATTAAACTGGAGTGGGTCAATTAACGCCTAAAATTCGTTTTGCGTTCAATTTGTCATGATTTTGTCATTTAGATTGAATAATAGAAAAAATATATTTTTGATTGATTGTTGTAAATGTTCGTTTGACATTTTTTTCCTGATTTTCTTAAAAAAAGTGGAACACGTGATGAAATGCACTATCGAAAAATAAAAATATCTTCCTAGAACAATGGCAAAAATTATTATTATTCATTTAATATAGATCTAGGCAAACTACGGCTCGTGAACCTATTAGGTAAAGCGGAAAGAAATGACATTTTTTATTGGGACAAAAAGTTTATTCAAACAAAACTGTAGAATATTTTCCGTTATCTATTATCTTTCACTATAGAATAAGCAGTTCTTTCATGCTTCTTAAAGTTCCATCCACTTAAAACGGTGAGAGTCCGAAGGCACAACATCTAAGGAATATGATGGGTGTTGCCGAGCTTCTAAATCTAGCTCTCTTATTTTGTCCTGCGTAGTTCTTCCTCTCTTCAATTACCGTTCTGAAGAATTCATCTTTGATTATTTCTAAAACTAATCAATTTTTCAGCACAATACACTCTGCTGTAACAAATCTAATCAGGTTTCAGTAATTCATAATGAACTATTCCCCAAAAGATCCCACCAAATACAAAAGGGAAACCTTTCAAAGTCAATGATGGCCCAAGGGTAGATGCAGATATTTGATTCAATGAAATTCATTATTTTGTATCCTTGTATTGGCGTTAAGGACCCACTTATCATCCCCAGTAAAAATCCTTATAAGAAACGGATCGGTTTAATATTTGGACAGTAAAAATATATTGTTTCTAAGTTCGCGTCGCAACCAAATTCTTTATCTATATTTTCTGAGCTGTTTAGAAAATTATCCATCAATGTTCATGTGACAATTACTTGATTGTTTTACATGGATCGGTCTTCACTAAAGAGTTTAAACTGTCAATATTGATTTTAAGAGGAATTTTGGAATGTCCTTTCACCAGTTTTGAACTTTGGGAACCATCTTTAGCACTATAAAGAATTCAAGATGTCTCCATAATATCACAGATGGTCAGGGTACAGTGGCGCGCTGATAGTATCCAGCGCTGTGTGCAGAATTTAAATCTAATAATTAATATTTCATATTTGTCAATTTTTCCCCCTCGGCGCCTGTGTGCGCCGCACAACCTGGCCATATGGACAGCGCGCCCCCCGTCTGCGTAACTTCATTTGATTTTAATCCTTTATCAAATAAAAACAGCATAAAATATCCCAAATGTTCTTGTTCAATCTTCAGCCGTTGCACTTTTACTATGGGCCAAAAAATTCTCAAAAAAGAAAGGTTACTAACAGAACTACTTCAAAACGATATCAATCGTGACATGTTGACTCAACGTGACAAACTGGTTTCAATATAGCGCAACAAAAAAATGACATTTCTTTTCGCTTTACCAAATATAATCGTATTAATAATATCAATTTATTAGTCCATAGTTAATAAATAGAGATTTAATGGTTTCATTAGGTTAAAATGTTGTATTATTTTTACGTGATAATAAATATTGTTTATTTAAAAAAAAAATTCGGCGCGGATATGACGCCGTATACGTTAGTCACGGGCGCAATTGTCGTTTTACCGTACTTTTGTGTGTAAGATGATATAATTTTTATAGATGTGATATGTAATACGTGTTTTTTTATTCTTGGCCCTTTTAGAACAAAAATATTCACAATGGCTCTTCATAAAACAATGATTTTTCTGAGTTCATAAACAATTCTTTACCACTTAAACTGACTAAAAACAATATAGAGGCTTAAGAAATGAATTCTATGCATTGTAACGTACGAAGGAGATTTAGCCCTTTGAGATCTCCGCTGGATGTTATCCATTAAATTTGATTGCATAAAAAAATTCCATGCCTATAAAAAAACACACGGATATGGAGACTTAACCTAGCCGTGCCGATGGGGTCTATTTGGGTCCTACATGTTATATATAGTAAAAAAAAAACAAAATACAGTAAAAATAATGAAGCATATCATGAATAACTATTTTTATTCTTAGAAAAATCCATTTTTAAAACAAGTGTCAAGGAATTGAAATGTTTGGGGTCTATTTTCATATAAAATATACCCCATCGGCCAGAGCCGTTGGTTTCGAGCCGCCGTAACGGATCGGTTAATCAAGTCAGTATTCTGGAAAACATCCCGATCGCTAACTTATCCTAATTACAATCCGTCTCAAATAAATTAGAGTCGATCTGGGTTAGCTTTAATGTGTTTATTGCTCTGAAATTATTATAGAAAGGGTGCAGTATCAGTTGTGCAACGGTTCTGGAATGCAACAACAGGATCGTTTTGCTCATAATAGACCTTTAGCTAGTAATTCGAGCTCGTTATCGAAATTCTAGATATGACTTGCATTAAGACAGGTAGATAGTATCGGATTGCTGGCGTAGACAAAGCGACACGATACCGGGCCTTGGATTAGAAATGGGACCAATTACACGGTGTCCGAGATAAATCTGCGAAAGAGGATGTAACGAAATACTCTACAATATAATTTTACTCAAATTTGATTCAACGAGACCCACTCCGCACCAATTTTCGAAATATTAGTCAATACGGCGAGGCGATAAACAAGTGGATTAGGTAAATTTGCAATTGGGCAATCAAAATAATTGTGCGTGTCATTCGGATTCTAAGCTTGGTGACCTCAAAAAATTAATTTTAATTTTTTTAAGACAATGGGCGATTAAAAAAAAATGCTATTGCAATGTGCGCTTTATATATGTGGACGTGTGTGTTTAGTGCTTCATCAATCACGCCAACGGACCTTTGGGTCCATGTACCTAGACGACGATTCTTTGTGGGCTCAAAATAATTGCCTAGCATTAAAACATTGAATAGCAATATCACCTAGGGTCATTGTGTGATGCTTAATAAGTACGTGTGCACAATGGTATGCGCTGAAAACTCATTATCGTCCTGTATCATGCGATAATTATCAAACGGCTTAATCTCAAAACTCAAAAACTGAGTTTTAATAAAAACATTGTGTTCAATTTAAACGTTGATTTTTTATTTCATCCGTCACGGCGGCTTTTTCTCCATTATTTGTTTGTTTTTGGCGAGCTGGAACAATTCTGAAGCTCCCAATCCAATCCAGTTACGAAAGTTGCGAAGCCACGACAGCCTCTTTCTTCCCAACCATCGTTTACCTTCTACTTTTCTTTCTATGATGGTCTTCAGAAGGTGATACTCAATTTTACTGAGTATCACCTTCTGAAGTGATGATGTCCGGACGCTCCAGCGGTCCAGTGACGGTGTCCAGAAGCTCCAGCTCCTTGTGAAGAAGTTGAAGGACGTTTTTCTTCCATGGAATCTTTAACATTCTTCGGAAGCACCATATTTCAAACGTTTCCAGCCGGTTATTGTTCGCTACCAGCAACGTTCATGTCTCTTAACCATACAGAAGTATAGACCACACGTAGTATCGCAGAGTTTGGAGACGGATCTTCGATCTTCGGATCTTTGAAGAGAGTCGGCAAAAACATGATATGTTTCTCATTTTGACGAAAGTATATTTATCTCAATTCTGACATTGATTTCCAACTCCGAACTTACGCAAGGGCTGATGTAGGGACCCAGGTATTTCTTAACTTTACTCATCTCTTATATTTTATTTTCTTGGTTAAAGTTTAGATTGTTATCAAATGTCTTCGATAGCTTATTCCATATGCGGCATTTATAATTTCGTAGGCTATGTAAGTCCTATTGTCTTATTTTTTGTTACATGTTATGTGTTGTTACACTTGTTCCTGGCGTATCTTGGCATTGGTAGCGGTGCATTTGCTCCCCTATTCGCCGGACATTCATAATTTCATATTTTGGTTTGGCGCACTTGGCGGGACATCTGAGACTGGGGACTCGCCGCCGACTGTCGCTCTCCCCGCACGGTTTCACTCGCATTCGGCACATCGTACCGGATGCGAGCAGGAAAAAACATCGCGCGCGTTGGGATCCCAATATACATCAATATTTAATGATGATGTATAGAAATTTCTAAAACATTCATGGTCCACAGCACAGTTCCTTTAAATGTGCATCAAAATGGATTTGGGACGTCATAAAAATTAGCTCAGGATAACAAGGACATGTACTTTTGTTGTCAAGAAACAGACTTTAGGGGTTTAGCCTGAAGGCTCTATATACCCTCCATATTCGTTAGTTCACTCCGTCTGAATATTGCTTTTTAATTTCATGAAATATGAGTATTGATCAAAAACAATATCTTGACATTGGTAGCCATATTGGATGCTTATTTTATTGTTGGGAAGTGAAATGAGTTTCGTGTGTTTTGCCTTGCTCGGTGATTTTCTATTCGTGGAACAAGAGATTTTGGACAAACACATGGAATTTTTGGACTTAAACAACATAGTTACGTTGCCTCGGTTTCTGTATTCGCTGGACATGGTTCTTATCACTTTGCTCTATTCCTGAGGATGGAAATATAAAATCATCGAACTGGTATTATCATTTGCTAGCCATACCCACTTACTGAGTGTATTACTCAGGGTTTCACAGCGGCATAAGGACTCCCCTTTTAAGCCCATGCTTCGATGACTCGTTTTGGTGTGCAGTTTTTTTTAAATTGAGGCTCTGAATTCAGGTGAATATAAAGGTGGACGGAACGAGAAAAAAATCGAGAGACATTAGCATCTTAAACAAATACAGCGCCGAAATTGGCCGAGCCGACCCGGGGATTACAGATTAACTTATTTTACTACATTCAGCCCTCCTATAACGCTTCCTTTAAATCGAAATCTTCCACAAAATGCTAATATTTCCCAGGTCAAATTATATATTTCGTAAATACATAATGCATTGCTGAACGAAATAAAGACCAATATTACCTGATTGATTTATAAGGGATTTTGTAGGAAACAATGATTAAAGGGAAGCGTTATAAGAGAGCTGACTATATTGGTACGGGATACATAAACTTTATATTAGATACTACTACAATTAATAAAGTGCGCTGCTTCCTATTCCAAAAATGTGTCACCTTCTACGCTACGAATACTACGAATATTAAAATAATAATATATAATCTCTGAGGGATCTATTGGGTTAATACAATGGTATTGACGTTATTTTTATCTATCGATTCTTATAACATTCTCCGATCTTCATATCAACTTATTAATCTTATCAATACCATTTGAATAAAACGCCCTAGCCTTAAGTCGTGAAAGCATCAGGAGGTCGCGTGTTGTCATGGTGATCTCTACCTCTTTTCTGTTTACCAATTCTGATCTATATTTTAAAGGAAGATGTTTAATATTGTAATTAATAGACGTTATCGTTCCGCTGTAATTGTTTGTTTACGTTATAAGAATTCTAAGTACATACTACCCCTGAAGTCCCACTAAACATAAAACATTACACTTTTATGAACTTCGGTCTTCGAAGGTTCTTGTACGCTCCGGTTGGCGATCTCTGACAGTGACAGCAATGGTGGCGGTCTAGTACCAAGGGTATCAGCATAGGGCTACCCTTCCTGGTGATCCCCGACGAAAGGCCGGCTGGGGCTCCTACAAGTAGCATGCCAGTCTGCGGTCTGAAGTCGAAGATGCTGAGGCGGAGTCTGCAGCCAGAACGTCAGCTTGTCTGTGGTGACGAACGATAAATAAATAATAAAATTCTGATAAATAAACTCTTTTTCTAAGGATCATACAAAGACATCAACACCCATGATACTTGTCTCAAACAACTTAATAATTCCCAAACTGTGATGTTGTTGGATTCTTTATAGTTGATATTTAAAAGTTTGCAGATTTTGAAATTGTTAAATCCATTTTTTTGTATTTTTAGGGTCGCTTTCGCGTCTTGGTTGCTGATGAATCTGCTGGTGGTTGTCGTGCCAAGGTACGGCGGCTACCTGATGATCGGCACCGGATGCTGGATGCTAGCCGCGGCGTTTGGTTACTGGTCGCTGCTTCCATCGTGTCCACTCTCCATACAATTAGAAGGAGGACGATTGGTGTTTTCATTGGGATGGTGCTTCTGGCTCGTGATACTAGCAGGTGAAGTAAAAATAACATTTGCTAATCAGTAAATCAATACATGATTGATTATATCCTTTTTTTATTATCAGGCGGTGGGTGCATCTTTGTGGGAATGGTGATATCGGCCGTAGACTGGATGTATCCCCACAGATTCTCCACGGTGATCGAAGTCGATTATGATACGCCGTATGATCGTCACGTGATCATAGAAGACAGTCATCATAATAGATTCAAGAAGCGCGGCAGCAAAGACGAACACAGTCTTGGCTCAAGAATTCTGAGGTAAAGTGCGACTTGGAACGTATTCGATTGTCGTATGTTGTGTTATTATATTATGGATATGTTTTGCAGACGGTTGTCGTCGAAGACGCGCGATATGGCGACCTCGACGACGGTCAACGAAACGAACAAGTCGGGTCGCGTTGGCATCGATAACAGGGGATACCAGATGGAGGCGCCCAAGTCCCCGTGGAGGTTTGCGTTTAGGAAACAGCCGTTCGTTCCACCGCCGTACGAGAGGAACGATTCGACGAGCAGCATCGCTTCCAGTGTGTCTCCAGTGACGTCGCCGATGAAGATATCGCCACTGGCAATGGAGCTGCAAGGGTTCAAGAGGGAAACCCCCCCGGTGCACCGAGAATTGAGTAGGACCTCTTGCCAGTGAGTATCGGCAATCAATAAGGTTATTTTAAAATTTATAAATATCTATAATAAATAAGTCCCTTAAACCGGTCGAGATCCTTGGACTTATACCAAACAGGACGTATATCAAACAATTTTTTTTTTGGACACAGCTTAATTTTATGTATCTATCCTGTACTAAAACTTGGTTAAGGATCAGGTTTGACGTATACTGCTATCCAAAAACTTTTGCATTATTTTTGTTGGGGTGGTATTAAAGTACATCCATCCATTTTGCAAAGACTTCCTTGGTTAATAAAGAAGGGACTTACTCACTATCTTGCTCCTTCGAGCCGAGAAGATAGTGTATCTATTTTAGTATTGTGCTCCTTCTCAAGTTTATACAGCTTCTCACTGATCAGCTCTTCCATGTGCTCCACTACCTCCTTCACATCACCATCACTCACATCCCGGTCTATGGATCTACCCAAGAGACAATATCTTTCAAGATATCATCATATCAAGACGATGCATGTCCCGGTTTGCCAGAGACCATGCCCCACACGCATAAGTTACCACCGGGCGAATGATAGTTTTATAAATTCTCAATTTATTTCGCCTCGAGAGCAACCTATTGCCCAGTAATTTAGACAGGGCAAAATATCACCGATTCGCATTTTGTATACGGGCAGAGATTTCTGTACTTTCAGAATTGTCCTGGTGATTGTTGTGCCCAGGTATTTAAATGATTTAACGCACTCAATAGACCCGAACCCCACATCCACCAAGATCTCCTTTCCGCCCGATCGCGAAACCAATTATATATTTGGTCTTTGACCAATTTACTTCCAAACCCAGGTTGGAAACCGCTGCCGTGAAAGCACCGAGCGACACAACAACCTCATCCCTAGTGCGACCGACAATATCAACATCGTCAGCGTATGCCAGCAGTACCGCATCCCTCCAAGGATCTGCGTGTCGGCCCCGATGTGCGGCTCTCATGGCAGCCTCCAAGGCAAAATTAAATAATACTGGGGATATAGCATCCCTTGTCTCACTCCCCTGGAAACTGCGAACGGCTGCGACAAACCTCCAACCGCTCTTATCCTGCTCACCGAACCCGAAACGCACATCCTTGTTAGGTTAAGTATTTTTTTCGGGAGGCCAAGTTCATTCAGGCACTCCACAATTTTTCTCTATGAATGCTATCATACGCCTGACGAAAGTCGACAAATATGGAGTGCAGATCAATGCCATACACCAGGACTTCTCGATTATCTGTTTGATCGTGAAGACCTGGTCCACCGTGGATCTGCCCGGTCTGAAGCCACCCTGGTAGTCTCCTATGAGGGCCTCCGCGTATGGAACAAGACGTCCCAACAAGATATTACTAAATATTGTATATGCCCCATTGAGCACTGAAATGTCGCGATAATTCTCGCACTTCTGCCTGTTTCCTTTTTTATGTAAGAGTCATATTACAGCCACGCTCCATCCGGAAGGCATCACCTCATGCCGCCATATGGCTACCACGAGATCATACATACTCCGTAATAGAGCGCTGCCGCCACACTTAATAAGATATATAGGGATATCATCCTCCCCAGCGGATTTATCCCCCCGGAGAGCACACAAGGCCGCCTCAAGCTCTATGAAAAAGGGATCTAAAATGTATTTAGGATTAATTTGCATTGTCGAAATATATGCATGTTACCTACAAGCCATAACACTACCTGTATGCGAGAAATCGAATATCTTATTTATTTGTCGTATGATTACAGAATACATGGTTTATATAAACAATTGTATAATAATAAACAATAATAATATTATTACCAATAATCTATAATAATAATAATAATAATAATAAAAATAATAGTAATAGTAATAGTAATTGTGAAAATAGTAACTAAGAGGTGATGGGATGGCAGGATATCAAAATGCAAACGATGCGTTGGTCAAGCTGAATGATGGTCATATGCGGGAGGGGGGTCTATAGCAGCACAGATGCTAGCCATTGTAGAGCATTCGGATTGAGGGTTTTTATCGCCGCTAGGCCACCAGGGAAAAAAAGAAATTGGCATTTCTCCACTATGTGATTGGTGGACTAAATCGCTCTACATTCAAATGTGGGACTCATAGCGTATCCCCATTTGACAAGGGTTTCTACTTTGCTGACGTCTGTGTGGGCTCAGATTAGAGTTACCCACATTTTGCGCGGGGAGATTCAAAGTCCGCTCGCCCGCAGGGTCGGGGAATAAGATATTCGCGTCCACTCCACTCTCTCTCCATTCCTCTATCCATCGAGATTTCAGGATTGAATCATCTTCTCCGCGGTCTGTCCACGGCGGTTTTCTTGATTTTAACCGTAATGATGGAAGATTTTCCGAGGTCTTCACGGATAGGGAGGTATGGCATTTGGGCGACGCGATTCCAGAGACGGTGAGAGCAGCGACTCCTTCTGAGTTCTGGCAGCTCAATGTGAGAGATTACGGGTAGCCACGGAACTGGTGTTGGACGCATCAGGCCTATTATCTTGTGCATGATATGATTTAGCTCCTCGGTGTGTGCTCTGTCGCCATAATTGGAAAGCCGTGCATTCAGCTACGCTTAAGGCCGCAGAGAAGCGGAATAGCGCAGAACTCGGCGTTGCAACCCCATCGATGTCCCGGTGAGTTTCCATTTACCCTCGGGTTTTGAGTTTGGCCCTACTGACTGCAGGTGTTGGCATGACAGGCTCTGTCTAGTTTCACCCCAAGGTATCTTGGGGCTGTCATTGGGACGCCCATCACACATCGTAAGACCAGTGTAGACATTACGACGCATTTGCCAAATGAAAGACTGTGGAGACTGTTTTGTCCGGGTTTGGTTGGAGGTGCCATATGTTGTGCAAATATTTTTCCACGAGTATTTAAGTCTTGCTTAGCACTTCTTTACCCTCTGCCCCGGTCATGGCGTCACCAATGAATGTCGTCGGCGTGCCATGAATTTGCGGGATGCGGATTCCGGTATGTCCGAGGTGTAAATATTAAAGAGCGTCGGAGCTAGGACTGAGCCTTGCGGTAGTCCGTTTTGGAGAACCCTTTTTCTGCTGCGCTCGCCGTCGATTGTGACGTAGAAGACCCTTTCGAATCGAATATCTAATGTATTAACACGTTGCGGTTCGGGGGACTCGAAAACGCGTCATCGCGGGCCAACGTGGAAGTACGGGGAACGCGTTTTCGAGTCATCGTTGGCGCTGATATTAAACCAAAATCATTTATATATTTCATTGATACGCAGATCCCACTTTGAGTAGTTTTGAACTATTTTTTTTAAATAGAGATAACCTATCTGCCTTTCTTCTGCCTTTCTTACACAACAAAAAAAAATATTGACCCAACTTAAATGGTATCAGAGTTACATCAATTTAATTGAAGTATGTACTTAACTTTTGCTCTTTTTTTTGTGCGAAATCCGCCCGGCCCAACGCAAAACTCGGCGCGGAACCCAGCGGACCGGAATGTGTTAAAACGAAACGATGCCGTAGAAATTGCAAAAAATATTATTTTGCTTAGAGATTATTTAATTGTCTAATAATATTGACTCATGTTTATTTGTTTGATTATCATATGTTTTTTTTTCCCATTATCACCATCGACGTCTAATTATTCATAAAAAATTGTGCAACGCATTACATATCGGCCGTTTGAATAGTCCGCTAATTAAAAAATCGTTTGAATCCACAGCGCAATTAAGCGGTTGCGCAATCGCAATTTGTAATTACAACCGACCACTGACAAATATCATTTCCGAGATGAATAGAATCGAACGATCAATGTAAATTATTTTCGTTTCCAATTGCAGAATTAGCCGGCCGCAACATTCGCAAATCGAGAACGTGCGCAACAACTCCATGTGGTAGCGTGCGCGTGCGCATGCGCAAGACTGACGGCGCCGGACGACGATGCTGGGACATCTCATTAGTCGAATTGTTGATTTTTATTATGTAAATTATTATTATTGCGACTCTTTATCTACTTTTTGTAAGTAAGTAAAAAAAAAGTAACGAATTAGACCAGGGCTCGATCGAACCGTTGGATCCGGTGGGGTCGATGCCCGATTTTATTATTTAATAAAAAAAACATTGAATGTGATATGAATGTAGATTAGACAACTAAATGATAAGGCGACGATAAAGAATCTCATATTAGCGAACGATAAGCACATATTTTTTTAAATAATTAATAATAATTTTTTTAGTCAAATAATTATGCATAGAATTTTTTTATACATTTTATTTAAATAGTAATTATGATATCAAGACGTTTTACCTACAGTAAAATAATATTCAACGATGCGTTAGTATAATGTATACCCCTGTGTTTATTATGCTGGAGTTCTACTAGTCTCCTAATCAATTTTAATATATATATAATAATAAATAATTATTTAACGCAATATTTTGCCTCCTAAATTAATTAAAAATGATTTCATTTAATTTATGTAAATAGTTGAAAATTATTTTGCCATAAATTAAGTTAACTATGAATAAATTATTAGTATTAATATCGAAATGACTGTGTCGACTTTTTAATTATTAATCAACGTTGTTGTAGATAATTATTATATGTGCGTGCAAAAAATATTCATAAATAAATAATAAGACCCCCTGTATATTTTTTCGCATGAGCAATTGTATTTAAAATATAATATATATACAAAAAAATATTAAGGCTTTTCATTGAGGGTATACTCTAGATTTAATTGACGAATAAATTCGTTCCAATTGATCAAAGCATCTTCTTGAGAAAATTCAGCAATTATATTCGCAGGCTGAAAACATATCATCAATAAACATATATATTAATATAATAAATATTAGGTGGACCGAAAAGTAATCAAAATATCGTCGACGTTAAAGCTATGATTGTAAATTGTATTACTATTTATACTTACGTGGATAACCTGAACAACCTGGAAAAAACGTAATTAGCGGGAAGCGTATATTCAGGGTTATAATCGCCCGTATTTTACATTTTTGAAGGAACTGATAAAAAAATTGTTTAACTTAATTTTTAAAAGGGTTAATTTGATTTGCAAAAAGTTGTATTTGATTTGTTAAAAGTTGTATTTGATTTGCAAAAGAGTGTATTTGATTTGCAAAACTAGGATGCATTTGATTTGTAAAAGGGTTATTTGACATAAAAAAACTGTACCATAATTCCAAAGAAGTACCTGTTCCGACCCCTCGACCATCACTAACAATAAAGAAGATGGATGGTGTCAATCGGTGCAGATCGTGTGGTGGGATTTTTCCGGATTTATTCACTAGGAATTGCTTAAGCCTGGTATTGGGAACTTGGATTGGAACCATACATTTAGAGGTAAAAAAAATAATAATATTAGAGAAGTGAAAACACACTCGTAAATGTTTTTCAATGAAAAATCGAAGGACTTTCTTAACACGTTTACTGCCAAGCAAAAATTTTGAAAATTCGGGCTGGGCCATTAACAAATTTTGGTTGGATATTATGTATGTTATTGTAAGCAATATAAATAGTAATATGAATGTATAATTAGGAGGCCTCATGGTAATGGCCATTTATACAAGAAAATCCAAGATAAAAAGTATCCGACGGCCCCTGGGTACCATTTCGTGTTCGATGTTTTTGCCGGCCATATGTGGCCACCATGGCGCTGTGCGAACTTTAAGTGCCGGCCACACGTGGCCACCATGGCGGTTAACGTGTTAAAAGGGGATTCGAACAACTACCTTTCTGCTGACAAAAAGTGTCAGAAACTGATTTAAATTATTTTATTGATCAGTATTTATGATTTTTTTTAATAAATAAATGTTTTTGACCAGCAAAAAAATATTTCGATTACTTTTCGGTCCCCCTAAAATAATAAAAAATATTTACGAGAAAATTTTGAAGCTGTTTAGTGGATTTAGCCGGATTTGCAATGAATTTTTTGGCCGGCTTCAGTTTGAAATTCAAAAAATCCATCACGTCCTCGTAATTCAGATGATTGTCTTCGCTCGTCTCGATACTAAAACACAATAATTAATATAGAACGTGCATAAATCAGTGGTATAAAACCTTTTTTCTTACACATCCAGCATATCTTCCAAAAGATCGTTGGATATTGGCAAGCGATTGGCTTGCAGAATGTGATAAATCTGTTTTCTGGACAAAAATCCGAAGCTGTCCTCGTCCAAATATTTAAAATGTTCTAATAATCGAACGTTGTCCTGCCATAAATTGCGTTCTAGATATGCATTGACCAAAGATCTAAAAATAATTGTATTGAAATCATTTGTTGAGAATTTAATCAACCCTTCTATAGCGCATATATATAGACCGCGTTTTGTAGAGAACGGCGCTTTAGAAGGTAGCTCTATAAGAGTGACTGTCACAAATGCTGCTCTATAGCAGTAAGCGCTCTATTAGGGTTAACTATATTATATAAAAAAACAAAATACCTAATACTTTCTCGATCTTTATAAACTTTCTTTTCCAATTTAAAGAACCGTGCCACAGTTACAAATTCGTGTTCGGTCAGCAATTCTCCTGCAATTTCTTTCAAAGCTTGCCTGCAATAAAATAAGATGATTATGAATTAATTGATCTATCATTGTACACTTATCCATGACGTATCTTGACATTTTATCATATTGAATGCTTACTTTATCGTTGGTTATCTAAAAGATTTCACATGATTTTTAATTGTGGGGTCAAAAACAGCAATATTCGGCCGACATGGCTACGATTTTTATCACCTTGCGATCCCTTTCCTATTCCCGAAGATAAAAAAAATAAAATGCCGACGTTTTGCCAACGTTAAGGAGATAATGACAATCTCCTATGATCCAACTTCACCGATTACAGTAAAAAGAAACCTAAATTTTCATAACCGAATAAATAAATGAAAATATTTTTATTTATTCACAGTGATTTTCAGCATACCTTAAATCTTATTGCCAAATAAGGGATTTTTTTAAAGATAATCGCGTAACAATAAGTAGTAAATTGAATAAAAACAATCATTTCAGTCAATCCTATAGCGCCGAGATAGGGACCACGCTATAGAAATCTGCGCTATAGAAGACAGGGCACCCATACAAAATTTGAGGTTAGGTTTTTTTTGTTGAATTTAGTATATTTTGTTGTCAAACAATCGATATTAGCCTTTATTTCGTGCGATAATGTAGTTGAGTGTTGTTGCATGTCGGTATCGGACGTGGTCGGGATCGTGGCTGGGGGCAATCTTGATTCCATAGATTATAAAGGAACTATGAGGAGCCCAGGCCGCTATCCGTGCCGATTCAGTGACGGATGTCCTAGCTGGGATGTGCCGGTAGCATCCGGTCAGAACGTAAATTAAATACAAATCGACTCAGCTCAGATCTGACTCGTGTTCGAAGAGCCTAATTGACCTGGAGGACAACCGTCACAGTCCTGACATCGGCGTTGAGAGGGACGTGTCTCTGCTCGTGCTTGGAAGGCAGTAGCTCGTGCGTAGTGTCCTCCAGATGGCAAGGACCCACTTCGGGTAAGAAGACCGTTTAAATAATAATAATGATGCACAAGGCGCGTCCACAAAGTAAGTTTCCCTGAGGTCGTATACAGAAACAAAACACAGAAAGAAATACATTGAATTTTATTTCTGTAAACGTCCTCAGCGAAACTTACTTTCTGGACGAGCCTCGTATTACATATCTTGATGTTTTGTAGAAAACGGCGATCTAGTAGGGATTTGTCCTCTTTTATTAGGACATCCGGAAAGAAATCCATGTTTTATTTTAACTAACATAAAATTTAATTATTATTGTAATATAATTACACTTACTACTTCCAACCATTTCTTATCTCTCAGTGTAATTTTTCGATCCCCTTCTTATGAAAGCTAGAAAGTCTCGATGCAAAATATGAACCTAAATGTTTTTTTTCTTATTCGGTGAATGTTCTAACGATTTAATTAATAATAATCTGAAAGTTCTATCTCTAGCGAATAAGTAGGAACCAAAAGTACTTTCCAATAGAGTTGCTTATTATTTCCTTCGATGTATTTAGTTTTGGGAGGACGTGCTTTGGCGTATTGGAGATTAATTATTTTTCTGTTGGATAGATACAGATGTTTTTTCTTTAGCTTCTGATTCCATGTGTAAAATTGCATAACATAATCGTCCAAAGTGTTATTCCTGGTTTTGGGGATGGAACTATTGTTTGTTTCTTAGAAAACCATTGCTTTTTTCTTATTGTTTTATCGAAAACTATCCATTTTTCGTCTCCGGTTACAATTCGCTGCAAAAGTTTGAGACCTTTTACTCGCAAACAAAAAAAAAATCAGCATGAAAACGAGATTTCAGCATGTCGTCATCGAACTAGAGGGGTTTTCTGATTTAGAGGCCTTCTGTAATCCCCTCTTAATCCAATTTATAACCAAAATTGACTTTGTTTTTAGCCAGCAAATATGAAAACATGGATTTATTTCCGGATAACCCATATTTATTTTTTGGCGCGGATATGACGGAGTTACCTTATGACGCGCGCGCAATCGTCTGGGCGCAATTGTCGGAACGTCAAATCAGCGCCGACAATTCCGCCCGGATAATTATTTTAATTAATATATTACTCACTCAAAGCATCGGATCGACATCAGATCCCTATTGTCGCAATCGAGAAAACCCAAATTATTAGCCACAAACTCTTTATAATAATTTTCTTTAGAGAGCAACTTGCTCCTTATCTTATCCATGATCAGAGTTATATTAGACTTAGGAAACTGAAACATTAAACAATTAAATAGGGCATTAAAAGACAAATCGACGTAGTATTATTACCTCTGCTGAATTCTTTTCCATGTATTCCAACGTGTATTTATCAGCGTTGGCCAGAAGAAATCGATGATGGTTGACAGTCAACATGTTACCAGTCCACACGTCTTGCAGCGTGTAACAAGACGGATGACGCAACGTTGCTAAATCGGATTCCCCCGGCATCATCACACTGTTGCGCTTATAAAACATTCCACCCTAAAATTAAAATAAAAAAAAATAATTAATAAAACGATCGATATATCGAAATTGAGAATCGTCAGCTGATACTTTGAATCCAGAGTTTCGTATCTGAATCTCGAACACGGATATTGTATCATCGCGCAGGTAATAGCTGAGGATGAAGCGTCTGACATCGTTTTCAGGTATATCGGTAAGCAATCTTGCTGAAAAACGTAAAATATGCGAATTCTCTCCGATGCTAAAATAAAAAAAAAAAAAAACTATTTATTCCATTAGGAGTACTGGAAAGAAATCCATTTGTTTTTTATCTTTTTTTTGATATTATTACAAAACTATTATATATCCTTCGTTATCTATGACTGCTTGCCATCTTTCTGGAAATTTTTCAATCCCCTTTTAGTAAATATATGAGTATATTAATATGATTTCGAAACATATATTAATATGATGCTTCAGGATTTCAAAACTTAAACTGGAGTTCTCCACAATAAACTTCTACAGTTATTGTATTTCCTGGTTTCAATAACTCATCATGGATAATTCCATGAATATCCTACCAGACACACAAAATGACCTTGCGAAGGGTGAGACACGGCTTCGCAGTTGAAACAGGTACTTTGTTTTTGGATAGCCATGGTTTTTTTGGCTTCACACTATCGTACGCAATCCACTTTTTGACGCTTTTGAATCAGTTTTGCCGTGTTCTTGAACTGTGGACCATGTACCAGAAACCTTTAGGGATAATTAATTGATACTTAGACGAGGATCTGATTCTACCACGGCCTTCAGCAGATCATAGTCGAGTTTTAAGGGTCGTCCTGATCTTGGGGCATCTGCTAAGCTTCTATCACCAGTTAAAGTTTGCACGGAACCAAACCTGGCATCTATTTGCTGTTATAATTAGTTTGAGTCATAAATAACTTCCGATTCAGGTTAACAGTTTCTATTGCTTGGATTTACTCGGAGTTAGTCATCCGACAAGAGATTTTTGTTTTCACTAGATAGATAGACAGGACAATAAAAGGCGATGAAAAATAGATCACCTATGAATACATGGTTGGATAAGAATCAACCACGCTTACCGGATCTTAAAGCCAATACTCATGGCAAGAAAACTGTATTGTGTTTATGATGAGATCATCGAGGAATAATCCACCACGAGCTGATGAAGCGCAACTAAACGATTACTGTCGATACATACATTCAGCAGCTGGAAAGAGTTCATGAAAAACTACTGGAAAAGGGTCCTGCACTCGTAAATCGGATAGGCGTTATACTGTTACACGATAACGTCAGACCACACACGGCAAAAGTGACTCAAGACAAAATTCTGAAACTCAATTGGTCTGTTTTGCCACATCCAGCCTATTCCCCAGATCATGCTCCTACGGACTACTACCTTTTCTGTTCCTTACATTTTTTTTTGAATGGAAAACTTTTATTAATGATGTGCAAGTCAATCAGGCCCTCGATACTGTCTTTCAGTCCAAACCCATCAAATTTTATGAGGAGGGAATCGATAAGTTGCCAATAAGATGACAGAAAATTATATTTAACAGTGGTGAATACATAATAGAGAAAGCCAAGGAACAGTACTAAAGAAAAAAAACTTACAAAGATATTAACTCCACCGTGCTCAGGACAAACTAGTCTCAAATAAGACACAAAAAATGGATTTCTTTCCAGTATACCTGTTGTATAAATGAAATAAATACCTATCTTTTTTTAAGAATTTTGTAAAATCGCAATGTGGAGCTTTTGGTGCAATCGTATGGCAATTACCAGCAGAGTCTTCGTGGCTGCCGAGACCATTCCACGGTGGCAATTGTCGTGGAACGATTCTGCCAATCTTCGGCTTGATTAGAGATTCGGGAGGCAATATTGCTTCAAATGTATCTGAAAATATATATTTAGAAAATGATGTTCTCAACCTTTTTTCTGATAATCATTATATAAAATAACGATACCTATGCCATATTTAGATCGATAATACTCTTTGGTAAACTGGTCGCAATCGGTCAACATCACCAAGCGTCCATAAACGTTGATAGGAGCTCCTATAGACAGATCTGAAGGACTATAAGTGTCAGTAGGACATCCATGCGTAGCGACCATACACTCAGGCATTTTCTAAAATACATATTTATAATAATATTAAATAAAAATAAATTTATATATTAGGGGGACCCAAAAGAAATCGCGTATTTTATATAGCCCAATGTTTGAGTGTGGTTTGTATTCAGACACGGTGAAGAGAGCATGTACAGTCACATTTGCAACCCATTAGTTAAACATAAATAATGGAAATTTGGACACCGAACGTACTATCCGAAGTTAATAAAGAAGAGCAGAAAAACATTTGCAATTCTTAATAAAAGCAATGGCCTTCTCTGAATGAAACTCCCATTCCAACTCTTACGCCTAGTCTCATCATCATTCATCATTTGCCAGCCACAAGGCTCTCACTCACTGAGAGCATGGGCCTTACCAAACTCTCGAATGGCAGTCGATGCCAAAGGAACCTGAATCTCACACGTGACGTGAGGGCTGCCCTTTCATGTCTATACTGCGGGGACCCAAGAGTTTCCCTCTCTTGGCCATTGCTGGCTTTGGACGTACATCTTCTACCATGTTGGTATCGGATTTTACCCTCTCGACTGTGTCCATGCAAATAGGAGGGGGTTTGTCTCGATATCCGTTTATTCTCTTCTCTAAGGCGTTATCTGCTAACAAAGAGTCATGAGTGACAAGTAGCGAGCGACCACACACACACACCTATATAGATATACACAGGCATACATATGCACATCTGCCCAAAACGAGTCTCAGAAGCGGTCAACAGAGTGATTATTAAGCCCTGTCATGCAATAGCAATCCTTTCATCCCCTTAAAAGAAGGAAGAGGAGCGAAAGTATCGAGACTAGATCAATTATTGGTCCACAGATTAGGGGTTTCCTTCCCAGGGTATACTGGCTCTGTGGTAAGAAATCCGTTAGAGACCAGATTTATTTATGCACATAAGGATATGTGTACAAAATCATGTATATATTTTTTTAGGCGTGCAATATTTTGTTGAGTATTTTTGTATATTTGATATTATGAATCCCTGTGTTATTCGTAGAAAAGTTATAGAGAGTGACCAATAGAGTGGCATTATGACACCTAACACTCTGAAAAGTTTTTTTGAGCATTTGGTGGGATATAAGAGGAATATTTCACCATCATCACCATAGGCGCAACAGCCCTATTGTAGAACCCTGACTTCATCCAACACCCTTCTCCATTTTATCCGGTCTGCCGCCACGTCACTCCATCTTCTGGTAAGTTTCAATGATGCAGTGTCCCTCAGTACACAGTCCAACCACATTAGCCTTGATCTTCTTCTCCTCCGGGGACAAGAGTCCGCATCCTTGACACGTGACCGGCCCACTAGTGACCATTCTGATGACAGCTGTGACTGGTATATCCTTGTATAGTAGGTGAAACTCCTCGTTGCTTTGGATACGCTATTCCCTGTCGTTAAATGCGGTTGCAAATATTCGTCTCAGAATTCTTCTCTCAAGGATTACCAGTTGTCGCTCATCTTATTTTGTCAAAGCCCAACGTTCGGATCCGCATGTTAGGACGGGCCTCCTGAGAGTCATGTAGGGTCACTTTAGTCTTCCTTAAGAGGAATCTCCACCATAGATGCTCTTGAAGTCCAAAGTAACACCGGTTTGTCAGCATGGTTCTTCTTCGTACTTCTAAATTAGTTTTATTGTTATTTTAATAAGTGAGCTTCGACTCTCAGGGGTTCAAGAATTAGTCCTTGGCATATGGGCATTTATTTTATATTGGTTTTATTTATCCTCAATCCCATGCCTATTGTCGTTCTCATTATTTGCTGGAATGCATCCTTGAGAGCTGCCCGAGATCTAGTCACAATGTCTACGTCGTCCGCATTGGCAGTAAGCTGCACTGATTTAATGATATAAAGAATGGTGCCAGTTCTTTTCACGTCGAAGTTTTCTTTTATTTCTTTGCGTGCTATGTTAAGCAACAAACATGCTAGAGCATCACCCTGTATCAAACTAAGATGTGTCCCAAATTCTTCAGATAATTCTGGACAATTTGTTGAAGTTTTTCCAGAACCTTTTCCCTAGAGTATAGGGTCTAGAACTTGCGTCCTCCGATTACTTTCTCTTCGGGTCCATGGAGCACATTTAAAGAGAACAACGTTATCGAAATACACTACACAAACCTTAAACGAGTATTTCGATTCGGAACCAAAAACTCTATTCTACGGAATTGAAATAAAAATATAAAAAATGCGCGATTTCTTTTGGGTTCCCCTAATATATACGTATATATTAATTAAATACATACCTTTGGCAATACGCATCTTTTTAAAAATACGGCATTTCTATCCCTCTTCGATTTTTCCGCAAACATTTCTCTGATCTCTATTGTATCATCGGCGAGATAATATAAAACCTCGAGATGATGAAATTCGCCGTGCTCGGTTTCGAGATTATCCCAATAACCAATAAATCTATGCAAAAATATTTATAATAAAACACATTTTACCTAAAAATAAATAAAATCAGATACCTTAAGATTTTGCGATCAAATTCAAAAAATTGAATGGACGATTTCATATCTCTGGAATCGCTTGTAATTTTGCATTTGGTCTCAAAGCATCGTTTCATGTCCATATCGTTATTCTCTAATATCAACGGTTCAGGCACTCTAACCCCGAGCTTATTCAAAAACGATCTAGTAAATTTATCACAATTCATTATCTGAAATAAATGTGTTATACATAAAATATTATATTTGTTAATTTATGCAATAGAGCGAGGTTAGGTATATCCAGTGGCGGATTTCCGCTTAGGCGCATTAGGCGCGCCTGGGGCCTCATTAATTTCAGGGGGCCTCAAAATTCAACTCTCAAATTCGTCGTTTTTTTAATATTTAATTATTTTTTTCATCACAAAAATAATTAATAATATAGCAGTATTCCCTAAATTTAATTAATAAATAAATAATCCCAGCCTTGGTATGTTTTTCAGGTGGTTTTCCTATCGGTCATGTTTCGAACCATATGCATACAGCACAGCCCTCAGCCCTTGGGGCCCCCCTACACTTTTCAAAAAATAATGAATATTAATAACATTTAGATCGTTAATATCGATCATCGAAGCCAATAAAAAATAAGAAAAGAAAAAACAAAAAAAATGAAAAAGTTAATTTAGTTGTTCTTTCTATCTTTTTACATAGAGTGATTTAATTATATATCTAAAACATTGCAAATTTAGTAAAAAAACGTTCGCATAGAATACGCATTATAGGGTGTAGTGAAAATATTTTCAGAGGGGGCCTCAAAATTGAATTGCGCCTGGGGCCTCAAAATCGAATGCTAAATCCGCCACTGAGTTTATTTCTATAATATAATATGGATAATAATATGGAGGAATAAAGGTTGAACATGATGAGCACAGCGACAAAGTCCAAACAAGTCGTAATCGCAGACAATGTCACATTTCCTAAACATGCTGAGAAGAAAGCAAAACCAAAGTTTTTGGCCAGATTCCTAATAAACGCCAAACCCGATGATCCTCCAAACCAGATAAAAATAGATAATTTATAATGTTATTATAAAAATTGAAGCTAAAGAAAAATTAAAAGCGAAGAATAACTAACCGATCCGTCACGGCGGCTCGAAAACAACCGCGTCGTCCGAAGGGGTCTATTTATAATAGAAAGTCAATAAAAATAGTTATGCTTCATATTTTGGTCGATATTTTGGAGTTTTCTACTAATCAATATGACGCGCAAATGACTCGCGCACTTGGCATTGTCTCTCCGCAGACTGAGCTCTCGCTGCACGTGTCAATCATACGGTTTCATTCGCACTCGGCACACCGTACCGGATGCGAGCGAGAAAAAATCGCACGAGTGCCAACAGCAGCGAATATTGTTATTTAAAATATTGCAGAGAATAAAGGACACTGATTATTTATAATATTTATTCTTTAAACCAGGGGTTAGCAACCCGCGGCTCGCCACACTGTCTCGTGCGGCCTTTCAAAGATTTTAGATTCTGACTGAAAGCTATCATTGATCGAGATTAACCCATTCAGACATTAAATTTTATCAAAAATTTTGATTTTGAAGCAGCATTTATTTTTTTGGGTAATTTTTTTTATATAGAAAACGTGTTAAAAGAAATGCCAAACTTATAAATATTTTTTTTTATTTTTTATAACGAATAAAATTAATACGAGTCAGACTCGTGGTTTTTACTTTTGGACCCGGTTACACACCACGAGTCAGGCTCGTTATTCCTTCTGAATGGGTTAAATGAAGTACGGTTAAAAAGCTGCGTGCGAATTGCTGTTTAACGGAAAAGAAGCAATGCCAAAGTTGTCATTAGCCGTCCCGATGGGGTCTATTTGGGCCTCCTGATTTCTGATTTTTCTCGAATAATTATTTTAAATGAACCCTACGTATTACAGTTTGTTTAAAAACGTCTAAAAAATAAATATTATAAATAATCATTGACATTATTGTCCCCAATTGCGAAAAAAATAAAAACAGTAATATTCGCTTCTGTAGCCAGGGGCGCGATGATTTTTCTCGCTCCCATCCGTAGCGAAGTGCCACATGCGAGTGAAACGTATAATAGTGACACGTCTATCGGTGGCGTGTCTTCAGTGTGCGGCGGGACATCGTCGGGTGAGCGTGTCATTTACGCGTCATATTGATTAGTTAAAAAATCCAAAATATCGGCAAAATTTTGAAGCGTGTTATGAATAACTATTTTTATTCTTATAATAATCATTTTTTTTTTAAAAGTCAAGTTATTTATGAATAATTCATCAATATCTTGATTTGAAATGCTTGGGTCTATTTTCCCTTATAGATACACCCCCTTCGGACGACGCGGTTGGTTTCGAGCCCTCCTATAACACAGTATTCAATAACACGGTTCCGTTGTAACACACAAAAATAGAATCAAGATTTTGATCAAGAATTTACCAATATCTTGACTTGAAATGCTTTGATTTTATAATTTATAATGGAAAATAGATCCCCTTCGTACTACGCGGTTGATAACGAACCGCCATGACAGATCGGTTAGATAACCTTTTTCCACATATATCTTTCGCCGTTTTATATTAGTATAGTATTTCTATTAATGAGTGCCCACACAATATTTTTAAACTTGTAACTAGCCCGTTGTAAAAAAACGTTGCTCACCCCTGCTTTAGATCTTTTTAGCCAAATACAACAAGTTTGTGACATGTGGGATTTATAATAATCGAGTTATTCCAAAAAACTTGAGGTCTCTAATATACCCCATCGGCAGGACTAGGTTAATTACGACAGTTTTAGTCCATTTTAAGGACAAAATTCACAATATTATCAGTTTAATTCATACCGTAAACGTTTTGCCATAGATTTCGATTTCATTTCCGATGTTCAGATCGATCACTTCGAAATATTCGCTATCGCTGTTCGGCAGAAGAATTCGCTGACGTCCGACGATCGTACCTATAAAAGCGTTTCAATGAAAAATCAATTCAAACTAAATAAATTTTGAATCAATGATACCCTGATATAATCCGCTGTTATCAGTCTTCGGTTCGACGACCTTCATCGTGTTGTCTTCCAGATAAAACAATATCTTCACGGGCCGATTTATATTTTCGATGCCTCCGGGCATCGGATCGTTTTGAAAATTCGCATCGAACGTTAATATCTAATCAAATAAAATATAGATTAAAACGTATTCACTATGAAATTATTTTTAAATAAAAATTAAACCTGTTTGTCGAAGAGTAACCATGATGGAATTTCGGGGGCTAATCCAGATGAGTACAGAGACGGTGGTCTCTGATGGTTGCCTTTAACATCTGACATTACACACGTATTCTTCATGAGTGAAAAATGTTGCTTTTTGCCAAAATATTCTTTTCCAACCTGTTATTGAACATAAAATATAAAACAAATATTGTATAATAATATAAATTATTTAAAAAAAAAAAACAGTGACATCTTTACGCAGATTTTGGCATTAATTTATTATTTACACGATTTTATTATAACACGGTCGAATAA
Source organism: Philopotamus ludificatus (assembly GCA_022495035.1). NCBI lineage: Eukaryota > Metazoa > Arthropoda > Insecta > Trichoptera > Philopotamidae > Philopotamus > Philopotamus ludificatus. Next base: position 66,957 of record JAGXCT010035023.1, read on the forward strand.
AAAATTAATAAATGCAGAAATATTTTTTAGTTATTAACCATATTATTATCATGCTCTAGCCTCCATATTCGCTGAGCACGGCTCCCTGCGACTTTTTTATATACCTAAAACTGAATTATAAAACATGAAAATACGACGTTTTTCCAACATTTAAACGCTATACGTAAAACTGCGTTACAGTCGTTTAAAAAGTATATATTAGGAAATTCTTTATTGTAATTGGAAATTGGAATACCTTGCAATTTAGAGTAAGCCGGTTATATTAGCAATAGGTAAGTAACGGATTAACTGCGGCAAACGATCGATTGCTGAGGCGGCTGTATCTACAGAATCGAATCTTAACAGCAGTGGAATCAAAAGGAATTTATAGCAGGTGATGAAGCAGAAGTTGGGGTACACACCATCCGGGACTCGCGGTATTCCAAGCAACTGGTATAGACTTATCCGAGGCTACTTTTGCAACTCTAGCGTAATTTTTCAAGCCGGATCCTCGGTACCTCGTCGACCAACTTCAATTAGATGCCCGCAAGGTCTGTGTTAGGACCATTTTTGTGGAATATCTTCTGTGACGATCTCCTAAAAATTGGTTTACGAATGGACTATCACATCCTTGCGTACGTCGACGATATTACTATGGTTGTCGAAGCTGGCTCTCGAGTCTTACTAGAGACCGATATCGCACATAAAGCCATTTCAGAATGCCTTCAAGTGGCAATCCTCCTCAAGGGTATACAATGTCCTTCACGTCCTCCCGATTTTTCGCTTAATAATAAGGTCGGTTGAATGTCTCCATCAGTCTACTACTTCGCCTATAGTCTCATTTTTGTGGGATCGTAGTGAAAGCTGCCGGGAGCTCCCTTATTCGTAGTCATATGTTAGAGAATCCCTTTCTTGGAGTAGCGCCCATCCCTTCTCAATTTCACTCGCGTTTATCGCACATCTTCAACAGTATCAATTTTAATTATTGCTGGTGTCCTTCCGCTCGACCTTGAAATCCAACCGAGGGCCGTCAGATCTTGCTTAAAACAAAACAGTCTCGTTGTCGTCGAAGCCAATACAATTTGCCCACACGAGGGCAACTCTTTGGCAAACCTAGTCACGCGTCCGCGAATCGGCTCTTGATCAATGGCAGGAGAGATGGGATGCCTCCCCCAAAGGGTGGACTATCTCTTATTTCCATCAGGAAAGACAGATAATATCAATTAGAGCCAGGTTAAATCGTGGAACGGTTCTTCCGAGACTTTTATTTATTTAATTAAGTGGCCTAATAAAACTGAGGCGGGTCCTCCCCACCTGGAGGACACCTCCGTCTCAACCATGATGTCATGACTGTGACGAACGTTCTACAGGTTATCTTGGATATTCGAATACGGGTCAGATCGCCAGGCACAAGCCCGGGAGCCGAGCTGTCACGTGTGGATTGTAACAATAATAATCAGACGAGATTAGGACCAATTCGTATTTAATTTACGGTCTGATCGGGTGCTACGGACACCTCCGGTAGCACACACGTCACTGAATTGGCCTGGATGGCCGAATGGCTCCTCATAGCTCCGTAGAATCTACGAAATCATGATTGTGTGCAACCGCTATCGCAATCACGTCTGATACGACCACTGAGAGTGTTTCGAGACTTTTGAGTCAGTCAATTCTTGACTGGCCACGGTAATTTCAAGGCTAAGCTTAGATAGTTTAGTTTAGTAGGATATTCACAATGTTCGCGTAGGTTCGATTGTCAGGGCTACAGTCACATCTGTGGTCCTGTCCTCACCTGAACGTCGCGCGTCACCTCCTTATCCATGCATGTCCAATCGGACATATGGACCTGCTCAGCAACGTAATTTGCTATAGAGCTTTGCATCGACTTTCGGTAGGGGTATGCAACTAGAGGCATGCAAGGCTCTTTCCCTCTCCCTTCTTCCTTTTCCTAAGAAATTTTTTTATTTTTAAAATCACACGTTCAAGCAAAAAAACGGCTTTGTTGTATCGATTGAACCGGCCTCAGCCTTTTATATGCTATCTGAATGGATGGATGACAAGGAATGGACCGGTCTGACACAGCTTCAATCTCATTATACAAGAGAACATTCAGAGTATGTGGTTTAATGATCTGCCGGCCAGCGAAAAAAGCATTCTTAACGTAGAATATGATGAAATCCAGATTAGAATGGGCGATAAATTACCAAACCTGGATCAAAACCGACTCGGCAAAAAATCATATTCTTCGATGAAAGTAAATTTAATATGTTTGGATCGAATGGAATCCGATTTGTGAAGCGTAGATCAAGAGAGCGGATTTATCAAAACTGCCTCCGAAGGACTGTGAAGCACCCAGCTGGCCAAACAATTTGGGGGTGCTACTCATATTTTGAAATTAGAGAATTATCATTCATCAAAGGAACAATTAACTCGGTGGTGTACAAATCCATACTGGAAATCCATATTCTGCCATCAAACGAAACCCATATTTTCAGCACAAATGACATAATTTTCAACATCCGGAATGCCACACATCCGGAATGGGAAGATACACTTTGTTCTCTTTGCAACATCATACGAGACCGCGAATAAAAAGTGTTTTGTGTATCGCGGGCGAGGTTGATATCAATTTTATCCCTCCGCTCGCCTACCCTCCTTCGCCCGGCGGCACCATCATAGCTACTTGGAGCAGAGCTGTGACAGATAAGTCAATACCACATTAAACGGTTTTATTCATCCCCAATTTATATCGCTATTTTACTTGTATCGTGGTAATTGCTTTAGATATTTTAGTCGCCTTCAAACCGATCGAGAATAAAGCGACAGCTCGCCAACAAATGGTAAGTGTCTTAAAGCCTTTCTGCATTGGCGAGATTCACACAAAATCTCAAACTAGCCAAAAAAAACATGGGACCAATGGTTTACAATACAGCTAAACAAATTAATGGAAACATATGCAGCTAACTAACTAAACTAAATAAACAGTGGCCTTATTAACCCTGGGGCGGGTCTTTGCCACCTGGAGGACACCTCCGTTTCAGTCATGATGTCATGACAGTAGACGGACGTTCTCCAGGTTATCTAGGCTCTTCGAATACGGGTCAGGTCGCCAGCCAAAGCCGGGAATCGGAAAACATCACGCGCGGATTGTAACAATAATAATTAGACGAGGTTATGGCCAATTCGTATTTAATTCACGGTCTGATCGGGTGCTACGGGCACCTCCTTAACACACGTCACCGAATTGGCCTGGATAGCGGCCTGGCTCCTCATAGCTCCGTAGAATCTACGAAACTACGGTGTGCCCAGCCGCCATCGCCACCACGTCTAATACCGGCACGTGACAACACGCAAGGCGGCCACTTTATTGGTCACCCTATATAACTTTTCTACGAATAACACAGGGATTCAGAATATCTATTTATCACCTCCCAACCCCTACCGGGGGGGGTGGTAGCCCCCAAGAATTTATCAGAAATGAAACACAACTCTTTACCACACCATTAAAATTGATGGTCAGCATCTCATTACATTTTTTTTTATATTACAGTCAACATAACTCTACATAGAGTTGACTAGGGGCCCAATTGAACTTTGATAAATATCCAACATAACAGTGCAAAAATATGTACAATAATCGTACAAAGAATTAAGTGCTTCTTACTTCTTATTTGCAGAATTCTCATTTTGTCTCGTCCCTAGATGACCCTAATCTGTTGACCAACTAATAACTGCTTAAGACTCAAAGCATGCTTAGTACTAATCACGTCAAGGTCTGTAGAAACGCATGCTTTAGAATAAACCATTAAGTATCTAGAAACAATTCTTTGTATCTCTGTCACACCCAGTAACTTTGGGTGTAGAGATCACGACTATCCCGGAGCTAGGATTGACCCGGCTCCTAGTCATCAAGGCAAATGCTGCAGGATAGTTCCTTGAGCCATTTCATATCACATATCCATCCCTGGCTTCGCTCCGTCCTTAGTTCCTAGGCGTGGCGGCAACGAGAAACTCATCACGGATGGAAGCAATGCACCTGGTGGCTTTTAGACTATAGCTAAGGCGTGCAATGTTGGCCTGCCCGGCCCAAAGAGGGCCTGCCCCTCCGGAATAGTGGAGTCAGCCTGCACATGGATGCAGTAGCCAGCTAGTGTTGTTCTTGGCGTGCTCCGAAATGGAGGAGGAAACTCCAACAACGACGAGCATGCGAAGAATGGCAAAGTAAAAGCCATACGAAATCATCATCATCATTGCAAACGTAATTATATATATTTTTTTAAGAATCCTTTTTTCTTTTCTGATAAAAAAAAATCTAAGCCCATATAGGATTCGACCTTGCAGTGGGCGAGGATTCGCCAGAATCCTGTAATGTCGTATTAATCGTTCGTAGAACATGTTTTTTACCTGTCATTGATTATATGCATAGAATATTTTTTTTAAAAATGGAAATTTAGCAGGTGCGACATTTTCTCTGCTCGGTACTTCATTTATAAATGATTATACACTATGAAAATACTCACGGAGGGATTAAAACTGAATCCAGGCAGGAGAGGAAGATTGAATTGTCGCGAGGACATTTTAGAAAAAATGCATGCAGGACAAACAACACCGGTATTGATATATCAAAATATCCTGTCTCCATAGCAATAAATAAACATTTGAGGACAATTGATTAAATATCCTGACATGAATACGAATGAAATACAATAAAAAACATTTATTTAAATAAATATATTGATATCAAAAATACATTGGTCGTTATCTCCAGTTATTTTTAACGTATTGAACTATTTGATGAACTCCGTCTTTACCCGCTTCGCCTTTCAAATAACCTATTTCGAATAATATATATTCGGCATCCTTGCGAATGCTGATGCCGGCCGTCAAATACGGCGCGTCGTCGATTGACGAACAATCGCCGCTCTTATTATTATTGATTTTATCGCAAATATTCAGATGTGAATCGTCGGCGTCGATTTTAATACGTTTCGCCGACTCTTCGCAATCGGTTTGATCAATTTTTCGTTTGTTTCCGTCGACATTTTTGATCGGCGATAATTGATTTTGTAACTCTCTACGTCTCTTGCGTTGGTTGGACCATGTGTTTTTTGCCGATTTTATTTCCATCGTCGTGATAACTTCGCTCTGCTGTACAACCTTAGTTTGAATATCGATATTTTTCAATATTTGCAATATTTTCACCGTTACATCTTTCACGTTATGCTCGAGTCCGTCGATCGATGGTATCGTAAAGCTCATCGGTTTGTTGATTTTCTGTTTTTGCGGTACCGCTTCTATAAAAAAAAAATATTTAAATACGTCTTTCGTCAGCAAAATAAATTTTGATTACTTTTCGGTCCCCCCGATATTCGTTACTTACGACTGCATAAATTTGAAGAACTCATAAACGACCAAGCCAATCCCCATCGCATGGTTTTACCCTGCCGGAATACTGTGTGAGTATACTGCGTAATTCCATGTCCTTGCAAAATATCTAGCAACGGTTTCAGTGAGCTTTTATGACCTAACATTGTCGTATAAATCCTGAAAAATAATATGAATTAATATTTTCATATTTAATAACGATATATAAATAAATTAAAATAATATATTAAGTACCTTACATTATCGAGCAACTTTAAACTATCGTTAATTAATTTTTCAACGAACGCCTCTTCACCGCCAGGCGTTACTATCTCGTTAACGGATCCTGTGCGTGCGTTTCGTGGAGGCGCTCTATAAATAATTAATATTTTAATATGAATATAAAAGATTATATTTATAATCTATATTATATATTGACCTAGACGAGCTTCTGCCGCAATCAAGTTCATCGACCGACGAATAAAACGGAGGATTGCACATACAAAAATCGGCGCATTCGATCGAACCACCGTTCGCAGTGAAGCAATCGAATAATAATTTATCTTTTTCAGATACTTGCTTAACTATTAATATAATTAATAAATCAATATGTTATATTATAATATAATAAAGTTTAATCCGATATAATACCTGAAATTAGATTATCTAAATTGTTTTGTGTGACATTTTTTCGTGCCAAATTTAAACTCTTCTCGTCAACTTCGGTAGCATACATTTTCCAATTGAATTTTTTAGCAGCCAATAAAGGATAAATGCAACACGCGCCTGTTCCTATATCGATGCCGGTAATATTATCGCTCCTTCCAGCCGCGTTCAATAAATCTTCTAGCCATAATATATAATTTAACCTCAAAGGTACCGTCGGTACTAGTCTATCATCAGGTATATCGACGTCCAGATCAAAATCTGAATGCAAAAGGCACTTCGTAAGTACCCTCAAGGCATTTGCATCTTTGAAATTAATACGAACAGTTCCGTTCAAATCCTAAAAATAATAATTACATGTGAATATTTAAAACAGCCCAATTCTATATTATTTTAAAGAATTATTCAGCGTTATCACTTACAATATTTGATATTTTCAAGAATTCAGGATATTTGATGGCTAATTTGGAAAAATCTGGCGGTGTGCGATATATATTCCTCGGATGCATTTTGACGTTTCAAAATAAGCGCATATTCACAGAACGAACTTCAACGAACGTACCATAACCTCAAACCTTAACAGTGCAAATAATGACCATGTTATTTAGATGGATAGTAGTTTATTTGAATATGTTTTATTCATTCTTTGAATACCAGATGCAAATGTACATGTGCGAATTGATCAAGTCGAATATATATAAAATATTTAAATTGTTACAGTCCATCATCATGTCACGGTGGAAACTTTTTAGGGCCTGATGCTAATTACATTTCAGAAGCCTAGTAGCATATAATAGGGGAGAGGGTTGGTGGTTGTCTAAGTATGAGGACCCAGAGCAGGGCCCACCTCCTCATGTTTCTGGATATGAGTACCTGGAAAGTGGATAATTACCCCTGTCGCGAGAAACTTACTGGAACCCCCGGTAGAATGCATGCCGTCCATATGATGAAATGCATGCTGTATCTGAAAGGTAGAGATACAATGTTGATAGCTTAGCATAGCGGTTCAGCTAATCGTGTGGAAAACAGGGGTGAGCCGTGGGTGGCTTTTCGGTTTATTTTTCTACCCCAAGTAGTGATGAGCCTGTCCAATCGGCTTATCATGAAGAGTGCCTCAAAGCAACTTGTAGGAGAGAGGGTTGAGACTGACGTGTCTCTGGGTGTCAAAGACCCACCTCAGGGTTAGAAGGCTACTTAAATAATAAATAATATAAACTTCTACAATTCAGCCTTTTTAGAATAGTATACAAATGCGTAAAAAAGTCGATTAGATATCTACCTTATCGATTAACTTTAATATATCTGGACATTTTAAACATTCGTTTTTATTTGAATTTATGCTTAATTTAATATGTTTTCTGAGCTTGTGACATTCACTCTTACGTACGCATTTTCTGTTCTACTTAGTTTTGATATTAAACAATCTAACGTTATATTTTCTACAGAAACACTGAATTTATCTTGTCCTACAAGTGAAGAATTAATTCTTTATTCATCAACCATACATTTTCAACTACAATTATTTACCACATCTGCATTATAAATAATTAAAATCTATATTATTACAAAAGTATTATAAAAAATATATAACAAAATATGGCTGAGGTTTTCCTGTAGGGCTCGCACTAAATGTAGACTACCTCTGGCGTGCTATCGTGGCTACCATCGCATCTAAACACTCATTGGAAATACAGGCGGCCTACATCTAAGAGGCAAGGGTAATATGTTAAGGGAGGAGAACCTCGCTCCGACCTGGCCGACGTAAATCACAAAAGCCTTGTAAGCAGGAATGGAGGAAACAAGGCCCTGGGTGACAGACGGGGCCAGGGGACCGCCTCACTACATTGAGCATAGTCTCTCTTTCATAAGAAAAGTCCGGACATTACCAAAGAATATGTTCTGATGATTGTTCATTGGAGTCACAAAACTCGCGAGCCAGATCATCCCTGAGGCCCAGACAATGAAGATTGGTGTTAAAAGAGCCGTATCCCTTGACAAACTGGAACACGTAATGGTCAGGAACAAACCAATGCAGCTTAAATCCTACAAGTGAAGCTGAAATTGATCGGAGCATCCCAATAAATCTATAAATGATAAATATGAAATTGATTAAATTATATTTACATCATCATTAAAACAATATTAGCGTTTAATATGCTATTATAATTTTATTTTATTCTCGCAGCATAAGAGGCAATAAAACAATATTATGATTATTTTCAGCTACCTATCTTCAATTGGACAGTGTTGATGTACTATGGCAACACTGGCAGTCTGCCGCGAAGTTTTGGCGCCACAGCTGTTTGGGTAGTGCTCCTCTGCAGCATAGGTAAGCCAAGAACGCAATTTATTATTTATCCATTCCCCGATGGTTCAATAAATAATGTGACTAGAAATTTTCATAAAATAATCCACCAGAATTCTTACAAAGTCAAGACGACCTTTTGACAGTTCTACTGTTTACCGCTTTGTAAGTAAACGGCGAATTCGGCTTTCCAGTTATGCAATTATACAATTAATAATATTTCCCAGTGATATTGACATACTTGTCAATACTAATATTGAATAAGTGAACATTATTAAAGGTGTTTAATTAATATTTTGCAGAAAAATGTCTGACCTACCTAAGATAGAGTCAGGCATGTCATGGGCGGATATCAAAATAAAAGAAGAACAGATGGAGATTGAAGAATTGCCTCGTAAATATCTCATTTTATCAATAATTCAATCAAATTATATTTTATTAATGCGTAAATATTAATTTTAAGAAACCAAAGTGGAGCCTCTAAGTTCTGACGATGAAATAAAATATAGCAAAACACTGAAAGATAAATTAGGCGCTGTCAAAGTGAAAGATGTTTATTCTATGGTGAAAACAGAGCGAAAGTCCAATTCACCGTTCAATAGACGCGACAAAAAGAAGTAAATATCTTAATATATCATTTCATATTGATTTTTACGATGTGTAACGTTTCATTATCGATAGACCGGCTTTGGATGGCGTTCAGAAGGTATCCGCAAAGAAAGATAATTTGGAGAGTGACCCGGACGTCTTGAAAAGACGTCAGAAGCAAATAGATTACGGAAAAAACACATTATGCTACGATAATTACATACAAACAGTACCAAAGTAAATATAACCTAATTGTTTAATCACATTTTTATTACAATATATGCGAATTAATTATATTTTTCAGAAATTCACGTCAGCCGACTCATCCCAGAACACCGAATAAATTTATAAAATATAGCCGCCGCTCTTGGGACAAATTGATCGAGATCTGGCGCAAAGACCTCCACAGCTTCGACCCCTAACTACATGTACAAATAAATTTAAATGTGTGATATGTAGGATGTAAAGACTACACATTTGTCGTAATCCATTTGTGCACATTAGCATTAAGTATGTATAATTTCATATTTTGATTCATAATAATATTCGAAAAATCTAATAGACTTAGATGCTTTTCATTAATATTGATTATTGTTTAAAATTAAAAATTATATATTTTTTTTTATTATTGACGTAACGGGCCTACCCAAAAAGAGTATGTACAATTAATTAAAAATGATGGATAAAACAATATGATAAATTGTGCTCAGTTTAACAATTATTTTGTGACTCAATTTTTATTACAAAAATATTTTCAATTAATCACTCGTTGTGTTTACATCCGATTCTCTTTGTGGACGGCTGATTAGTTCCATCGCTCGATATCGACACTGTTATAAAACTGTGCAAAAAGAGAATCGGGTCTATCCGAGATGCCAAATCGTACATATTTATGACTGAGTTATTCTAACCTCAAATCAATTTTTTTATAATTGCTTAGCGCTTAAGTAATATATTTTAAATGTATTTATAATATAATTTGTGATATTCAATAAATTGTATTGATTTATAATAATTTTCTTATATAATCAGCAAATTTACCTACATCTTTCTATGCTTTTAACTGTATCTTCATAATATAGAGAGAAATAAGCTTCGTAAACCGGCATGTAGAAAATCTGTTGGCCGCAATGACCAATATTGTCCGATACGGTGAAGGGCATCTCACCGGCTTCACTGTGGGCGACTTACGGCAAAGGACTTCGTAGGCGTAAGATCGCTGAGCAAGATGGCTGCCTTAGCGGGTGTAGAAGGTCAGCAAGTTGCCTTTATCGAAGAGAGCATGTTCTTTTCCGATGAGCGTAAATAGCTCAGTCAGTATCTTGTTATCTACACTCGGGGTTTAGTAGTAAACCCGGACTCTGATGAAAAATACTTCGCCAAGGGTATTTAACATGTGGATCAGCTATCCCCGCTCGATCTCAGGGCGCGGTCAAGGTAGTGGTAACGTCCAACAGTCTGCCATCTTCTGTCGTCAAGGGGGCGGTTCTTCGAAATTGTAAATTAAAACTTTCCAGATTTTTTCTCCACCGTTATTTGGGTCCCATTGACGCAAGATTTCTGTTATTTAGTCGATGGTCGTAAATATTATATTTAGCTCACATTTTGAGAACAAAAGGGCAGACACTTTACTAGGAATTCGCCTGGGGGTATAAGTTTTCTAACTGTATAGTCCCATTACTTCTGCGTATGATTCTCAAAGTGTGACTACTCATTAGACCAGGTTTCCCAAAAAGTCAAAGTGGACCTCCTGGGGGTCTATGGGAGTTTGAAAAGGGTCTTTGCATCAGGGGTCTGTTGGGGGTCAATTTTATTTTAATTTTTGAACGGGTAACAATTAATTGCCAAAAATTTGCAAAAAAATGGGGTCTATTAAAAAAATTATTTAGCTAAAAGGGGTCTATGTAGGGAAAAGGTTGGGAACCCCTTCATTAAACAGTTGTAAATGTAAATTCCGTTCCTTATAAATTTAATTCTAAACCCCAATGGCAATTTTTTTACCAATTGAAAATTATATAATAAATATCATGGTGTATCATTTTTTGAAAATGGACTGCAACTATTGTCACTAAAAACATTTGTGCTTTTTCCAGGGATGTTTTGGATGTTTGTGTCAGAAATGGATTAATTCTGGAAATTATGATCTAAAAAACAATCTATAATTCTAAAGTTCCCAAACTATTTTTCCCTTAGCGTCATTTTTCCTCCGTGGACCATTGCCTTACTAAAATTTTATTTGTCGAAACTAATTAATCCCTAAGTGGTTCATATCGACCCCCAAGAGTCCATTTCGGACAATTTGTAAAATTGGCTTTTCGGAATATTTTTATGTTTGACTGAAAACAGGAAATTTCGTCCAAGAAAAATAAGTGAAATATTTTGTTTGTTATCCGTAAGCTGATATTTTCATCGAAAGCATAGGAGGAAAAATTTATTAAAAAAAAAACTAGTATTCTTGATTAGATTTGTTAGATTTTCCCTCAGCTCACACACTGCCATAAAATCAACAACGGGCTGCAGTTTGTGTATCCCTGATTTAATTCCATTTGTATATTTTGCATGATCATAAATCACTGTTTAAATCTCTTACGATAGGCCATTATGCAGGATAAGCACCAGGAATATCTTTCTGAAGCCAGAACTGCGTTATTCAGGCTAAATTCTTTAGCTCATGGACCCTCATTTTTTTTCTCCTTGACATTTTTCTCCCTGACAGCCAAAATCGACCCCTGAGGTTCCATATGTACCACTTTGGGAATCACTGCTCTAAATGGAAGATCAATTAACCTAGCCATTCCGATGGGGTATATTTGGAACCCCCAAGACGATGTTTTTTTATCGCTTCCTTCCGAGTGAGAAAAAACATCTTGCCTGTGCAAGTGCGAACGAGAAAAAACAGTGCTGTGATGTCAGTGGTGAAACAACATGCGACGAACCGGGAGCGTACCTCAGTCGCGGCGGAACATTGTCGAGTTTGCACTTCACTTACGCGGCATATTGGTTAGTCAAAATATCCAAATTATGAAGCATATCATAGAAAAATCCATTGTATTGGTATTGTCGAAGAATTTATCAATATCATGACACAATGTTAGGGGTCTATTTTCATACATTCATTTCATACAAAATAGACCCCACAGGCCAGAGCCGTTGGTTTCGAGCCGCCGTGACGGATCGGTTAGTGTGAATAAAGACATTTTGACTGCCAAAATTAAAGCAAATCCAACTTCTTGGAACGAAAAAATATCAGACACTCAGATATTCTCGGTCAAGTGTGCAAAGATGTTAATCCATCGGAAAGGTGGGGAGTCAGGGAAAATGAGTACCGCATGACGGGCGGATTTAGCACTTGAGAGGCTCCCAGGCGTAATTAATTTTTGAGGCTCTCCCTCCCTCAAAATACTACACTAGAAATCCAGTTTTGCCAACCTCAGGAGGAATCTAGTTCTGCCAACTTTAGGAAAAATTCAGTCCTGTAAACCTCAGGGGAGAACCAGTTCTGCCAACTTTTAAGTGCCTTTTGCAAAGCGACTACATTTACTCGTCGCTATCTTGAGACATTAATTGTGTCATGTGATATTTTTTTAAATCAATTTTTCCCAAAATTTATCCATGACCATTTTATCGAGTAATGGAAATAACGAGCCAGGAATAAGGTGGATTGGGATGGTTAAAAATGTGATGTCAAAGTTATTGATTGGAAAAACAGATATCGAAAAAGACAAAACAACATTTGGAGTCTGATATTCGCTATTTTGTTTATTCACGTTTCTGTCCTAGAAGAAATGGGTAACAGAAGAGATGACAGACTCTCGATCATATGTCTTAAGAGGATTCTTTGCTACTCTGGGCGTCTTGCTAGAAGAAACGATTGCTTGGAGAAGCTCCTTGCGTTTAATAATGTACGAGGACGCAGTGGAAAGGGCAAGGTGTCCAAAGAAGCGACTTATTGTGGACCTCCATGGACTCCACCGTAGTAGTTGCGGTGCAAGATGCGGAATACAGGCATCACTCTTAATTATTGATGGCTTCCTACCTTTCAACCTTGAAAGCCAACTGAAGGCCGTCAGTTTTTGCTTGAAAAAGAACAATCCCGTTGTCGTCGGCGCCACTAAAATCATGCATCCGCGAATCGGCTCTTAACCAATTGCAGGAGAGGTGAGATTCCTTCACCAAAGGTCGGACTACCTATTTCTTCTTTCACGATATCAGAGATAGGCTTTTTTGTAGCAGGTTCTTCCCAAACTTCTAGATCAGTCGGTCAACTTAAAGAGTTTAACCTTGTAGCATCTCCACATTGCTGGTTTGGGCACGTCAGTCACCTTCTGTGGTCCTGTCCTTACTTGGACGCCGGGCATCACAACCTACTCTATGCTGTCTGATGTAGCATTTCCCCTACGGGTCTCCCGGTGGAGGGGCCTATCGGACACATGGAACTGGTTAACGGTGTGATTTACTACAGGGCATTTGCTTGCTTTGCATCGACTTTAGGAGAGTAGTGCAAGGCTACTTTCCCTCTCCCTTCTCCCTTTTCTTAAGAAATTTTAGTATTATATTTTAACGTCACACATTTCAAAAGAAAAACTGCTTTTGTTGCACCGATTGAACTGGCCCCAAGCCGGTATATGCGGTGTGGGTGGATGGCAAGGGATGGAACTGTGTCGGACCGTCTAACAAAGCTTCATCCTGGGTACAGAGATCCTGGAGAGCCAAAATCAAGAACACAAATGGTCACAATCCTCAGATATGTTAAATTAAATGCTAACTTATGAAGAATCTATGAAGATGTCTTGTTTAACATTGACTTCTCCCATCTCCCAAGTCATGAGTATATCCTAAAAAAATAGGGAACAGAAATCTGTAGTTACAGTGTAATATTTTACAGTATCTTAAATATATTATTAAGCATTTTAATTACGCTATTTTGATTTCAGATTCAAAATACTCGTATCACTTGATTTTTTTTATTATCTATAATCAATAAAACACATAGATTATAGTTAAAACGGATAGATTTCAAGATTGGGTGACATTTTGAACGTCGATCGAAATGAAAACGACACGATTTCAATATATTCTTTATTTAATTAACAAACAATCGTACAATATATAATAATTTCACACACGTATCAAATTTATTTGTCTTTATCCTTTTGGTGGTCCCTTCGTTTCTTAACATATTTGTTATAAACCAGCTCTAACAGCGGCCAATTCTCGTACGCCCACGCGCCCAAAACAAAAATCAAAACTACGCTTCCGCCGGCTACGTGCAACACTTGCGAATGAGGCGATACCCTAACTTCGGACACTTTACAAATCAAACCGGCGGCTAAAAGTGCTCCGCCAAACACCCGACCTACCAAGAGACCGTCCAGCGGTTTATACGGCGTGCTTTTGTACTTCATCTTGATGAAGTACACACTGTGAAAGATGCGAGCTAACATATTGATGCAGTTGGACAGAATAAATCCGACCGGTCCTAAGATATTCGTGAGAACATACGACAAGACTAGAAAACTTGCGGAAAAAAACACCATCAGGTAATTGTATCTATCGAGTTGCTTGTTGGTCATCGTGGCGAAAGAATAGCATTCAGTCACACCGTTGACCGCTAATAAAATCACAGCTAAACAGTGGAATCTCATGAGCAAAACCGGCAAGCCGCTACCGACGAATCCCTCGCCGCCATACAACAATAGCAACGTACGCGAATAACTCTGTCCGAAGACGAGCACGATGAGTCCGATCGACGTGACCACTCTGCACAACTGACATAGAGCGACGCACGTCTCCGATACTTTATTCTTATCCTGCTTATGTATCGACTCTTCCCTATCAATCATTTGCGTAAAATAAAAATAACCGCTCTCCTCTATAGGACGGAATATGAATCTCGCCGCTAAACTACCGAGATTATTCACGACGTCGTACATCGCCTGCTCGCTAAACGACAAAACCGGACTCACCGACATGACGTACTTCTCTCCCTCCGTCAATAGCTGCTTTACGAATCCTTGCTTAGCTAAACTATACGTCAATTTGCACAGTTGAGGATCTAACAGCTCGTTAAACTCGCCGTTAACGTTCGGCAAAAAATCTCTAATAGATTTAAACGAAAAATCGTCCATATATTTAAAATAAGACGCAAACTTGGCGCTCTCGCGCTTCTTCTCGTCCAGCTTTCGGTGCTCGTTAATTTTTTTAATATACCAATAAAAAAACAGATAGTAACTAACGGTTATGGTGACGGCGCTGGATATCTGCGCCATCGAAAACGCCAGGAGAGCGTTGTTCGTATCGGACATGAGTATCGCCAGGAATATTAAGGTGCGCACTAAAATATGCAACGTGTCCAACGCCACACGCAATTTTACGAAACAAAACACTTGAGCAATCAGGGCGACGCTGGCCGACGTTAATTCTATCACACAGGAAATGGCGACGCTCCAGCATCCGAACGCGTATTGCACCGCGTACTCGGGATGCCCCAACGACAATACATGCAACCATATATACAAAAATAACAGGGAAAAAATAACGCTCACGGGCACGGTGAGCCACATTTGATTAATCACTTTCGGCCAGGAGTGCCCGTTTTTTTGTCCGAGGCACGCTCGCAAGAACGGCTCGCGGCTCAAAAACAATATCGAACTCTCCAACAGCAACAGTCTCACATTCATAATGCCGATGACGGCGTGTCCTACGTGTCGCAACACCCACGCGTTTATTACGAACGTCAGACATCGGAATATCACTTGAAAAACGATGCTGAACGACGCGTTCTCGACGCTGCTCTTTAATAGGTTGCGCGACATTTTATAACGAGTATATTTTTGATTTTTGATTAAACATTGATAGCGTTGCTATCGGTTTGTTTCGACGTATCGAGCATTTTTTTGACGACGTGTATTTTCTTATTGGTCATGCAGATCATAAAGCAGTGGTCGTCGTATGTTATCGTAATCTTTTTAAAGCCATCGTTCTTCGGATCAGCTTGAGGATCGATTCTAAAAATAGAAATATACCGCAATTCAAATATAAATAATATAATACAACAAATACGCTCATTTAAATAATGACTTTGAACTTTGTACCGCAGAAAATATGAATATATGTATTGTCAATATAAATTCTATAAATTATTCAAAAGATATCAATTTATATATCACCAGAATTCTATTTAAGCAAATGTCATACATATTTTATCATTTATTATTTTCAATGTCACTATTTTTTTTCCGTAGTAATGTAGATATCGTTATCAGTGTAATGTTCCATTGATATATACTATGCATAGATAGAAGCTATACATTTTTATTGTAATCTATGACAGTAGGGTAGAATTGCATAAAACGCAATACCTGGATGTGAGGTTGACTAGGCCGATGACGCCGCTGGCAAGACGCTCGTCGTTCTCGAGCTCGCCAGCAGACTCCACCACGGCGCCCTCCTCTGTCAACAACAGCGAGCCTGTCTCCATCTCTGCTCACTGACACCGCGTTAACGTCAACGTCATCCCACACAGTGTTGCCACTGCGTCAATATATTATTAAATTACAATACGGCCAATATAAAAATAAATTTCTATTAAAAACTATTGCAAATAATTCAAACAAAAATCATTTGCAAATAATATATATAAATTATCATACGACACGGGATTTTTTTTATAATTATGAGGCAGTGTCTTTTAAATTTTATTGGGGTAAATTTTTAATGATTTTCAGAGATAGATCTTGAACCAATATATGGATAATCTTCTTTTGCTAGACAGCGACAATGATTGAAAGGCAGTTTTTATATTCGCAGAAATAGTATTATGACTAAAATAGATTTTTTTGATAATTTTATTTATGAGAAAAAATCCGCTTTCGAAGTAATCCAAATAGAGGCCCAGGGGGTAAGGTTTTTGTCGGTAATAATTCAACAATTCCCTTTACTTCCAGGGAAAAATTATAACTTGTTTAAATTCAGCAAGTTATTTTATTTAGGTAATCGGGGACATCATATAAAAAATACTGTTAGAAAAATTTTGAATGCCTTTTTCGAGAGGTTAAAATAGATTTATTTACATAAGAAAATTGATAAAAGATGGACAGAGACTTATCCAAATTCGTAGGTATTGAATTCTTCATAGTTGTTGAATAAGTCCCGAAATCTGTTTATTTGAACTATTAGTGTTGATTAATAATTGACCAACGATTGTCAGCATTATATACGTTTTTTTAATAATATTACCATAATTTGTTGATCAAATTCAGAAAAATATCTAGATTTTTTAAATTTATATACACAGGAATTAACATATGATAAATAATGTTTGGGCCAAAATACGACCCAACCTTATCTGACAGATAATGTCCATTGACATTGAGTCATGGGCGGGTGTTCTGTAGCTTATTATATTATATTATAATCAATAGTAATATAATACCGCATGAATATTTATACTGTTATGTTTAAGAATATTAATAATTAAAAATTATTACAATGTCTGATAATCAATGTCAATTAAGCTCTTTCTGTATATTTAATTCAACCCTCGGTCCTCTGGAAGGCCAGGTAAGTACATATAATGCTCAATGAAGTATCGTAATATCAAGTATTCATATTTAATTCATCGTAGGAAGATAAAAAGGTTTTATATTATTATCCGGAAGATGTCAATGCCGGCAAAAGAAAAATGGATATTGGACTATGCGAAGCGATTGTTAAATTTATGGCGTACGTATCGATGATAAATTATTTGGTAGAGTTCTATCGATTGTTTTATGTTTTTTTTTTATATCGTAGAATTTTCTCATCCGATGATTGCGAAGCGCTTCATACGCAAAAAAACAAAATGTGTTCTTTATCAGCCAGAGAAGGATTATTGGATGGTAATGGTAATGTATCTCGATCCGATTGTATCATACGTTTATATGTAATATTATTTTAATTGTAATCGGTATATTTTATATATAATTACAGACGGTAAATGTTCCTTTTATTGAAAAAACATCAGGCGATGGTACAAAGTATTACGAATATTTCGGCGAGCAGGTAACATTTAATATATACATATTTTTTTAATGTTATGATATTTACGATTGTTATGATTTAGGTGCAATCGAATGTTTTGGAATCGATTCTATTGACTGCTCATCGGATGTTTCGATTTTTCATGGGTTCATTTAGCAGCTTACCAATCGAAGTGCTTAAAATTAAATTGAAAAAATTCTTCTATCCCGTAAGTACAATATATTATCATTATATAATAAACGGTTCAAATAATTAAATATATAATTGTTTATTCCAGTATTTGCTCGAATTAAAATTGCAACACTGTGATATATCAGACGTGTTTCAAGGCGTACAGTATTTACCGTTGGATCGTTTCTCGTTTTTAAAGGTGCAGTGTTTCGTGAATGTTTTAGAGACGGAAATTCCTGAAATAAAGCAATCAGTATTTCTTTATAATGATCAACTCATATGGTATAATTTAATTGAATAATTATAAAATCGATAAATACGAGATTAATTATTGTTATCGTTTTCAGGAACGGAATATCTCCGAACGATGTACAAATCGTTTATAAACATTTGGTAGATACGTTACTGCCGGCTCATATAGAAAAAGAATTGCAGGGTGGTCCACATGTTTCGGCTCAGCATTTCGGATGCTTTGTCAGTCCGCCGAATGGATTTCGAGACGAAAGCGATCTCAAAAGAATCTCGAAAGTGTATTTAAATAATGAAACCAACGTACAAAATTATTATTTTGTTGTATACAGGGCGTTAGCAGCTACCGTATGCCTATTTATCGATGGTAAATTGCCTTGATTATATAGGCTATGCCAAAAATACGTACCGTTCTTTTTTTATATTAGTTTATCAAGTGCAATAATAAAAACCAACATATTTTTATTCAAATATATATCTGAGAAATTACTAGTTTATCTGGTTAACAGTTTTTGAATTTCGTTATTATTGAAATTATTCGTTCGGTTTAAGGGAGATATAACAAAGAAAGGCAGTTTTTTACGTTCTCTAGATTCGTGTGTGAAGGTGTGGAAGTACGTGGAGAAGGATTTGTGACTCGGACCATGGCGAACCTTTACTCTTGCCAGTGGATGAACTGTAAACGCAGTTATAACGTTGAACATATATATCGACACATTTATTAAACAGACAGACAGCTTCTCAGTCAATAAAGATAGGCACGTAACCCGTGCGACTCCTGGTACGCTCTAGTTGGCGACCTCTGGCATTGAGGGCACTCGTGACGGTCCAGTGTCCAGAGTATCGGCAGAGAAAGGGAGATATAAGGACATTGACAGCCATAGAGATTGTTGCCAGATCTCAGGCGGCTCTCAAGAATGCATACCAGGGAATAATGAGAGCGGCAATTGACATGGAACTGAGGGTCTATCACTGGCTGCACAAACGTTGCATGTCGTCTAATAATGAATTGGATCCGCCCATATCGAGAGACTAAAAGGATGCTTCTGAGCAAACTCTTACTGTGGGAATGTCCGGAGTTTGACTCAGGGAAGAGATGCTTAGAGCTGTCAGAAAGGCCAATGGCCCGATTGGCTACTCCGATCTTGTGGCTTATCCAACTGAGAGCTAACCTGACTAACCTGGTGCTCTGCACCTAGGTATACTGGCCCGGTATCATAGGACGGCCCTATAAAGTAAAACCTACATCCTGAGGATCAATGAGACTAAGACGAGATACATGTCCATATGCTAAGACGAATGCTTGGACCCTTGAGAGTTGAAGAGATGTACAGCCATCCAGGAATTCAGATATCTTGGCTCACTTATTACAAAAAATAATGAACCATGCTTGCAAACCGGTGCTACTTTGGACTTCAACAGCATCTACAGTTGAGATTGCTCTCAAGGAAGACCAGTCAAGCTCTATGTGACCCGTCCTAACATACGGGTCTGAATGTTGAGCTTTGACAAAGTAAGATGAGTGATAACTGGATACCATGAAGAAGAGAATTCTGAGATAGATATTTGGTGCCGTATTCGATGAAAGGGAATAGCGTATCCGAAGCAACAAGGATCTGTACTGACTATACGAGGACATATCGGTCTGAGTGGCCAGACTCCGGTAGGCAGGTCACATGTTAAAGATGCGGGACAGTCAACCACCGAATTGGCTTATGGTTAACAAGCTTTCCTATCCCTGAAAGAAACAAAGACCAAGACTGAGGTGGTTGGACTGTGTACAGCTGGACGTTGCATCATTGAAACTGATCGGATGATGGAGCCACGTAGCGGCAGACCAGATAAAATGGAGAAGGCTGATCGGATAAGGCCAGGGCTCAAGTATTGACTTGCTGTATGGGATTTCCGGCTTAATTTTGGCAGTTTCCCAATCGTTAACAGATGTCAATACACAATTAAATGAGTTCGTCCAAATGTATCTACTAATGCATCAATGGAGAGGCCTCGATTCATCTCCACTAAATCTTGTAGAACGTTGTTATCCATTGTTTTAGGCCTTCCACGACCTAGTTCACCCAGCAACGACAAATTTCCCTCGCAAATTACATGTTTGTCTGGCACCACATTCTTCTTTGTACACATTATTATTATTATTTACATATTATTATTATTATTTACATATTATTTAAGTGGCCTAATAACCCTGAGGCGGGTCTTTGCCACCTGGAGAACTTCTCCGTCTCAACCATGATGTCATAACTGTAACGGACGTTCTCCAGGTTATCTTGGCTCTTCGAATACGGGTCAGGTCGCAAGCCACAAGCCCGGGAGTCGAGCTGTCATGGGTGGATTGTAACAATAATAATCAGCCAATTCGTATTTAATTTACGGTCTAAAAATAAAATAAAAACGTCCCTTATCTTTGGCATTACCTATATTTGTTCCAATTATATCGACGTCTATATGAAGATATTATTTATTTCAGGTAATACCGATCTTACATTAGACTTAATGCTGAAAATCGATACATTTGCTAGTCCACAATTGACGAGTCTCGCATCCGAGATCGGAGAACAATGTAAAAAGGAATCTAGTCCCATGAATAATCCGAACGATCCGTCGATACCAAAATATATATATTTTAATCATTTAAATGTAGCATATAAGAGCACTGTAAGTTTTATAGCTAAGCATAATTTAAATAATACAATTTTATTTATAATAATTTGATTGTGTTTAGATACATCAAGATAATAGACATAGCGGAAATATAGAAATAAAATCAGATGTGTTGAAATTAATTGCGGATATAAGCTCTGATAGGAAATGGTATTTAAATTTATATTTTAATGCATTCAAAATATATGTATTTAATATGGTCTCATATTTTATTACAGTTTGGAAAAATATGGCGAGGTTACTATCAAAACAAGCGATGATTACTGGGTGATTGGTAAAATTTCCAATCGCAGAGAGTTTTACGTTGTCGTCCAACGCAAGAATGTTAATTTAAAAGAAGTTCACGGTAAGCAACGTAACGTTTATTTATTATGGTGCGTTCAATTTAATTTATTTTATATTATTTTTGCAGAAGACGTCAAGAAATTATTAGAAACTAAATTAAAAACTATTTTCTTTTATCCAATATAATTTTAGACTATAATTTATTCATACTTTTTTTACTGAAATCTGTATAATTATTTTATATAATTATAATTTATCTTAAATATTTCTTATTATGCTAGTATTATTTACATAATTATAATGTTTAATTATAAAAATTCGAAGAATCGAAACATTTTTTTGTGATAATTGCAGCAATTGTACGACTAGATGTCTTTTTAAATATTATATTAACGTAAACTACAATATACCTTAGTAGTGATATAATAATCTATTTAATATAATCGCCATAAGACTCTTTTAAAGTCATTCTAATACTCTTACTATTCCAGAAAAAATCGTAATTTTGAGAGTTAAGATTTTGAGTAAAAGTGAATATTATAAAAAAAAAATCCTGTTATTATTGTATTTTTATGCAATTGCGATGTTATTATGTGAATAATGTAATATTTGTTGAATAAATTATTGGAAAAAATTATTCGTCATATTATTTACATACATGTTTTTAATATTCTAAACTGAATCTTAAATAAGTGTTTTATTAAAAAATATGTATTTATCGATCAATTAAAAAAAGCAACATTAACCTCAATTTTTGGAGTGAGTTTGCAAACATACTTTGATCGATTCATTTTATTTATACGTGAATATTGCATTCACTAATAAAACGAATATTTCTAATACCTTAATGTGTCATTATATTTATTAAAATTGTATATAAACACAGCGATAGATGAATACAGTGCTAGGAAAATTCACAACTATGCAATATTCTAGCCAAATCTATTGTAATTATTATTTTATTATTTATGTTACAATGATTAAATTTTATTTTAAATTAAAATTATTACAGTACAGAAATATTAAAAAATATGTTTTATTTAAGCCCGAAAAATAATTTATAAAAAAGATTATTTGTCATAACGCAATATTAGAAACCAAATTGATGTGTATATTATTTGTATAAACCCTGCACTATTGTTTTTTATGAAAAAAAATATGAGTTAAAAGTGACAAGGGAGAAAATAATAATGTTATGGCCAAACATTTTTTTACGAATGTCATTTTTAGCTGTCATACGGCGCCGGCCGTAATGACTTGCTTTACTTTGCTCTGACATTTGTGTTTTATTTACATAACATACCATAAAACTAGTGGTTTCTGTTGAAAAACGGTAAGCAACATTAGATTTATTTGAATATTCATAATTTCTATTAATAATTAATCAATTGTGTATTATGACGCATTTACATATTACAGAATACCATTAATTACCTTGTTTCATGTTTGATAGGTTATAAACTTTTATATATTATTACAATCCATCAAATTAACACATAGAGGTCCGGGCGCACATATATGTGCATCTCAAAAACTTTACACAGGAGTTGGCGAACAGATATATGCGTTTCACAGAACTTCAATGAAAAAAATGTCCAATATCCATGTGAAGTGGACATTTTTTTTCTATGAAGTTGCGTTCTGCGAAACGCATACATCTGTTCGCCCGGACTCCTGTGTAAAGTTTTTGAGACGCACATATATGTGGGCCAGGACCTCTATGTGAGCGGAAAATTTTTTGCATTTTTTGCGAAAACCGCCCGGCTCCCGGGCCAGGTATGTTACAGATCTTAGCGGACTCTTATGTGTTAATTTATTAATAAATATTTAACGACAAAAATCAGATGTTCTAATTTAAACTCTATTCGTTTTACTAATTTTGTATCATCACTTATTTATATAAATTAATATGACATCAATCGATGTAATAATAACATAAATTATTCATGTTGATGAGCTAGTTTATTTGTGATGTCAGCAAAATAATCAATATAGATTAATTTTATGTGCGTAATGTATTGAATTACACATCTAAGGCCACCCAACTATTGATTAAATATTGTGTTTATTACAATTTTCAGGAAATCATGTTGTACTGTCCGCCGAACGTGACGTTGAGTGAAGTATGGGTGGATCACGGTATATCACAATGTTTCATGGAAACCGTCAGCGGATCGATCATCGGCGGTTTCCTACTCATATTCGGCATCATTCAAATTATTATGTACCATAGGTAAATAATATTGATATTATTTTAAATACATTAATAATATTAAATAATTATGTTAAAATTATTTTTAAAGGTATTCAACGGTAATAACTGATATTCATCACGCCCGATTATATTTCGTTCAAATATTCTTCACATTGATGATACCGATTTTTGCGATTATTCGTTTTTTTTTACAAATATTTTTATATAAAGATGGACATGCTTACGGATATATGGTAATTATGAGGAAATATATATAAAAATGATTGATTGTTAATAATAATAATATTTTTTAGGTTATGTCTTTGGTGACGACTATAATTATTTTTCCGTTTTCTGTATATTTGATGAGATTGGAACGACGATATCTTTTACCGACTGTGCCTCCGAAGGGGCACGGTTTTATTTTATTAGTGTTCTGGACTATGGTATTTATTTCTGAAAATTTATCGTTCGTTAATATCAAAAAAGAAGGATGGTGGTGGCATCTGAGAAAGTATGATTTAATATACGATTTGATTGTTTTATATATATATTTTTTATGTAAATATAATTTGTTATTGCAGTTTAGATGATCGGCTAGAAATGACACTTTTCGTCAGTCGATATGTATCTACTATGGCAATGTTTATTCTCGGACTCAGAGCACCGGGTATTGTACAGCATTACGATGCTCTGCAATCCAATAATATGTATTCAACACGGATTCCTGTCAGTACTTTCGGGGTCGGTATTATTTTAAATTATCTCAATATAAACATCATCATCATCATAGGCACAACAGTCCTATTGTAGAGCACTGGCCTCATCCAACACCCTTCTTCATTTTATCCAGTCTACAGTCACGTCGCTCCGTCTTCTAAGTCAAAACGCCAGGTTTAGACAGGTTGGCTTTCAGTTGGATCAGTCACAAAGTCGGAGTGGCCAATCGGGGCATTGGACTTCCTGACAGCTCTAAACATCACTTCCCTATCTGACTCAAACTCCGGACGTTCCCACAGTAAGTGTTCAGAGGTTTGCTCAGGGCACTCGCAGTTATTTCAGGAAGCATCCTTTCACAGTCAACGTGCAACGTTTGTGAAGCCAATGATTGATCGTCAGTCTCATTTCCATTGCCGCTCTCATTATTCGCTGGCATGCCTTGAGAGAGCTTGAGATCTGGCCACAATGTCTATGTCATCTGCATAGGCAAGAAGCTGCAGTGATTTATTAAGAATGATGCTAGTTGTTTCCACACTTGAGTCTTCTATTACAACTTCGAGTGTTATGTGAAACAACTAGAGTGTCATCCTGACTCAAACTGTGGTGTGTCTTTGGTGTAGTATATTGGAGAAGACCTTTTATAGAGTGATTCCCTTATAGTTGCAGCAGTTCGTTATGTCGCACTTCTTGTGCAGTGGATATACGATTCACACAGAAAGAAAAAACAACTTAAACTGTTTAATTTTTATTGTTTCTTCTCTTATTCTTCATTAGCAATCTCAATATTATAAATATTTATTATTTTAAAAAAAATCAGAGGCCCCCTGAGGGCCTAGGACCCCTGCAAGGATGTATGCCAAAGGGCCCCGATGCCTTTTATTGTTTTGTCTTAAGGTAGCTACTCACCATGCTAACTCACCCTTTTGTACCCATGATGAAGCTGCGTCAGACCGGTCCGACACAGTTCCATCCCTTGCTATCCATCCACCCACACCGCAGTTTTTTTATTGAAATGCGTGATGTTAAAATATAATGCTAGACTTTTTTAAGAAAGTGGAGAAGGGAGAGGGGAAGTGGCTTTGCACAACTCTCCGAAAGTCGATGCAAAGCGAGCAATTGCCCTGTAGCAAATTACACCGCTGACCAGGTCCATGTGTCAGATAGGGGCCTCCATAGGGAGACCCGTAGGAGAAATGCCACATCGGACAGCATAGAGTAAGTAGCGACGTGCAGCGTCCAGGTAAGGACGGGACCACAGAACGTAACTGTAATCCTGACAGACGTGCCCAGATCAGCAATGTGGAGATGCTACAAAGTTAAACTCTTTAAGTTTAACCTTGAAATTACCGTGGCCAGTCAGCAATTGACTGACCCAAATTAATTCCTGCCTGAAGTCTGGAAAGAACCAGCTACAATTAAGCCTGGCTCTGATATCGCGAAAGAAGA